>JALIZH010032992.1:1615000-1895000 GCA_030522465.1 Rhipicephalus appendiculatus | reverse complement strand
ATTTTTTTTTCTTTTCTGTACAGGCGTGATGGATGATCCGGCTAATCGGTAAAAAAAGCAGGTGTACCGATTGCGGCATGAAAGGAAGAAAACGCGATGCCAGTAACTATTAAAATTAACACTTGGTTCTGTCAACGCTTATTGTCTCGTGACGACGGGATATAGCTGGTTAAGCTCGTCCATTGGGTGTGCGTGTGTCCATCCAGGTTGTACAAATTGTCAGCTAACGCTACCATTGGAAAGCTTTCCCATGTCGGATGAATTGGCCACTTCTGAATGGGATTTGGCGCCAGGATTCCAACAACATATCGATACCTATCTCCGAAATGATCAAAATCTGGGCGCCTATTCTGAAAAATAGTTTTGTTTTTACGGTTATGTATCAACACATGGTGACCGCAGGGGGTGTATCACGAAAAAAAAAATTAAAAAATGCTTTAGACCAGTTATGCCTGTGTAGATGAAGGACATACTTATGAAGAAAATAATAATAATAATAATAATAATAATAATAATAATAATAATAATAATAATAATAATAAAAAAGATGTGACGAAGACAGTCATGAGCTGGCCGCGGGCCGCTAGCGAGGGGTTTGAGACCTTTGACGTTGAACGTTATTGTTTGGGTGCCGGCTCGGGAAACAATATGCACGAGAGGCTGTGTGGAAAACCGCAGTCTATATGGGTGCAGCAGCCTGTGCGCTGTAATATACAAATAAACCGAGCTGGGCTGACTCAGGTCGGCGCCTATAATACTATTCCACGTTCGGGGCGCGACTAGCGGAAGTCCCGCTGACGTCAACGCGCGCCCAAGTGGCGCGTAAGGATTCTTCTTTTCCGCGCGTTTACTACGCGTATGCGTGAGGTTGCGGGACAAGGTCATTCACGAATCTCGGGTGACTCGTCAACGCCCGGCCTATGACTCGCGGCGCCCCGCTTTGTTGTTTTTATTTTGTCTCGCTCTACCGCCGAGAAAATATGGTCATTCGCTAAAGTTCTGCCGTACACTCTAAGAAAAAAAAAAAAAATGTTCTTTGACTCTTTTTTTCCTGTACACATGTGACTTTCGCAGGTATCACTCTTTTTAGAGAGGCACGTTGACTTTGTTGAGGATAGTCGTGGCAGTGGCGTAGCCAGGAGGTGGCACACCGGGCACGTGCCCCCCCCCCCCCCCTGAAATTTTTTTTTCCGCCATGGCATACAGAGCGAAAAATGACCATTTCAATGAGGTGCCCTCCCCGAAATCAAGGAGGTGCCCCCCCCCCCCATTGAAAAAAAATTTCTGGCTACGCCCCTGAGTCGTGGGACGTATGATTCTCTTTAAAGAGGCATGCGTATAGAGCAAAAGATAGTCAAATAACTCTTTCTTTTTCTTAGAATGTACGTAGTACTCGAAGCGAGGGCTTTGTTGTTGGTCGTTTTCTTGTTTTCTAGTGATTGACATTTCGACGTCTCCGGGGGGGAAAAGGGCGTATCGTTTGCTCTCTAGCGACGAGTGCATAGCGAGGGTATAGCGAGGGTATGGCGGAGAAGCCGGCTTTCTCGGCGGACGGCGAGTGAGGAAGAAGAGATAGAGAGAGGTGGGAGGGGCTGTACGCCTTCCGGCGATAGGCACGGCGCCAAGACTTTCCTCGACTTTTGGTGGGCACAGAGACGACGACGCGCGCCGGCCGGCCGGCATTTGGAATTCCAGTCGACATTCCGGCGGTGAGCCGGAGCTTTTGGGACTGAACAAGCACTTGCGAAGCCGCGCAGCGGAGACCTCCCTTCCTTGTGTGCTGCTGGGCCGCTTTGGTTTCTCGCGCACGTTTCCTCGGTTGGGTGCGCGGGTTTTGTTTCTTGTTTTGGTGCTCGCCGCGACGTCGTTTTGTCTTCGCCTGTTCTTCGCGTTGAGCGACAACACGGGAGCAAAGCGTGAACGTAAGTGCGCACGATGTGGCGTTTTCCTTTTCCTTTTTTTTTTCCCTCTCCTTTTCTTTAGCATTTTTCTCCCCTTACGCCGCAGCGGCTGCGTTTTCAGGCTTCTTTAGGCGCGTCATCGCCTTCTGGATTTCCGACCTCTTTTCTAAAAGCTGCGCGGACGCTCAGGTTCGTCTCCATCGGTCGTTGGACTGAAATTTCGCTCGATAGTTGCACATTTATGAAATTGGTCTCCGTGTTATGATGTTGACAGAAACTGAAAGTGCATGAGACGACAGGGAAGGAGCTTGAGACACGCAAACGCCGCCCGATAGGCGACAAAACAAAACAAAACCTACCAACATGCCTGAAACAGTCGCTACTGAGCGCTGCCAACATGCTCAAACTATCTTTGCTTTCTGATATTACGATTACCACCACAAGCGACGCAGCTTGCGCTTGTTTAAGTCTATATGAAGAACACACCCATAAAGTATACGCAGCGGATTTATTGGATTTGACATCTTGATCTGTTTCGCTATAACAAAATCTTCTCGCTCATAAAGCAGGGTGTTTAACGTATTTAACGCTATTGTATCTGAAGGTGCGAACAGTCGTGTAGGCAGGCGGAGCTACCCGCCGCGTTGGTCTTGTGGTTATGGTGCTCGACTGCTGACCCGAAGGTCGCGGGGTCGAATCCCGGCCTGGGCGGCCACATTTCAATGGAGGCGATATGCTAGAAGCGCGTGTACTTCGATTTAGATACACGTACAAGAACCCCAGGTGGTCGAAATTTTCCGGATCCCTCCTTTTACGGCGTCCCTCGTAATCATATCGTGTTTTTGAGACGTAAACTCGAACTATTGTTATTAAGGCGGGCAGACCTGCTCGAGACTGCATACGCAACGCTCATTGGACTGCCACATCGGGTAGTCTCGGAACTGTGGAGCACGTGGAGGAGCCGTGTTAGCTATAGAGGCTTCATAAGGGGGGTTTGCGTAAGCCATCAGTCGCATGCACCGAGCGTACTTGTGCTTCGCCTTATTATCTTTCTTTTTTAATCTTTCAACTATCATCAAGGACAGGCGTAATCGTTAGCGTGATTCAAACGAATAATAGCCCTGATAAGTTGAATTGCGCGCGAGATAACGGCATGGCGGCGGTGTCTGAAGCAGCGTGCGCGAGGTTGCGACACGAGTCCGAATATACGGTATCATCTCGCCTTATCTATCCAATTAAATGTGACTGGAGGGCGGCCATGGAAAGGACTGTTTATTGTACTTCTTGTTCTCCTCTTCAAGTTGCCGGTGTGCCTCTTCCATGTACCAGAAAATGTGTTCTCTATTTCTTTTTCCTCCTCCTCCTTCTTTTTTTCCGCTTCATTCTTCTCGCTGGCTGTCTCCAGCGCGTTGACCGCAATACCTTTATGCTGCTAAGTCGGCTAGCCAAACCTGTATCGCAGTCCGCCTGAGCAGGCTTAGGTCTTCTGTTCGTTTCTTTATTCATATTGTGGTTATGACATCAATTTCCAAGCGGCCTTTCATTTTGAACCACGTAAGATTCGCGCTGGTTTTTTCAAACGAGATGCCAGGTTCTCTCGCTCCCCCTCCCTCTGTACACCACGTAAACTTAGTTAGCCTTCGTCGCGCTTTCGTCTCATCTATGTACCCGGCCTGTTTGCTTCCACCGATAATCAAACTGATGCCGCAGGCCCGGTTTTAGTCGAGGCACGTCGCTGTTCGTTATTTCCACGTCCACAGCATCCTTCCCGTACGTGTTGCCGCTCCCCCTGCTCCCTAGGCTTGTTACAAACATGCCTTCTTATTGTTTTGCTTCCTCGGTGTTGCTATTCTGCATGCGCTCGGCGACCTCGTTCTCGCGGCCGCGTTTGTGTCCCTTTTGCTTCGTCTTTCGCACCGTCCGCGGATGCCGTTTGCGAGGCCGCGCCGTGTCACTCGGTCTCTCTCTATCTGCATGGTGGTGGGAACCCTTGCTGTGTGACTCTTAAAAATAGTCGCTCGTTTCCCACGCTAAGGCTCCTCCTCCACCTCACGCGCTTTCGCGAGGAAGCTAGCTAGGGCCACCGACGAAAATCGTTGTTGTCACTCGCGCTGTCATTCATTCCTCCGAGGCGGCCGACGGACGGTCGTCTCATCCGCGCCGTGGTACGCCCCGTCGTCGTCGTCGCCGGCGCCGGAGGGTCGCGAGTGAGCTTCACGCCTGACGTACGGGGACGCGGCGTGGCTTCATGCGTGGCCTGCTGCTGCTCGCGACGCGCACGCGCGCTCCTCCCGATGGCCCGCGTGTTTATTCTGTAAACAGTTTTGTTGTTTCCGTTCGTCTCTCTCCTGAGCGTCGCTGGAACCTCTTTTTCGCCGAAGTGCGTTCCCTCCGCCGCGCCCATCAGCGTTCTCCTCGCGTGATGTTTCGGGTGTGGCGCTTCTTTGGGGTTCCTTTGCTCGGCTATTGATGGGGCGAACATGTTACAGGGCTGAATCAGCAATTCTACGCAGAAGTTACGTATATCTGGTGAAGGGACGAAAGAAGTTTCTTTGTTTGTTGCTGTGCGCGCGATCAGTGTTCGTTATCAGTACCCGATACTGTGTCGTCGTACGACACGTAGAACGACTTGAGGGACCATGTTACTATAGTGAATCACAACCTAATGAGAAAGAATGTCAGCTCCGCCGCCCACAGCCATATCGCTGTCCCTCCCACAGAAAGTTTGAATGAACGCCCCATCCAATAGCGCTTTCTCATATTTGTGATGTCGAGCACTTCTTGAGCGCTTCAGATAGTTGACTCTCCCGTATAGAGAAACGTTTGTGTCGCTGCAGTTTTAAGTCGGAAACTTGAACGTCCTGGTAAACTTCGTCAGGGATTCTGACATCGCTGATCTGCCAAACGCAATGTTTTAGGTAGTACCCTTTAACTATTAATATGAGTAGTTTTTACATTAATTGAGAAAAGGTACTTAAGGTTCGATCGGAAACCAGCTAGGGGGGACTGTCTTTCACAGGTGAAAAGCAGGCGCGCCGCGGTCCTGTGCGCAGAGCTTGCATATTTTCTTACGTTGTAACAGGGGTGTACGCGAATCGAAGAGATGCCCTCGAAGTGAAGGGCTTTAGCACGTTACGACGCCAGCACAAAAGGGGAAATGCACAAGAGTTAAACCATAATACGCTAGAAAAATGCTGATATTCTCGAGCGCATCTGCTCCTTCTTCTTCTGTTTTTGTTGGTTTCTGCTGCGTTGCTAAATTACTTGTTGGAGCTTAAGTTTTTACTGTAACCTGTTACTTTGCAAGAAGAAATATTTCCGCATACCTCATTCTTTGCTTCCAATCTTCCGTCTTTATTATGTCTCTCATCTCCTCCCTGAAGAGCAGGCGTACGTTGTTTCGCTTTTATTAAGTTTTTTTTCTTTCCCAATTTCATCACTTTTCTTCGCGTATCGGTGCCTCCAAACAAAACAACAATTTTGTAGTACGTTTTATAGAACATCGGAGAAATTTAGGGCGCTAAGTCTTCTGGAACCAATCAACCACGCCGGGGACCAAGTCGATCGATCTGACGTCACCGTTAGCTTGGATGACGTGTGGATTTTGCCTTCGGCCGTCTCTTTTTATTTATTTTTCTTTATTTTTTTTCGGCGGCTTTTCGGGCCGACATGATTGAAGCGCCGTCCCTTTCGCCGGAATTGAGGGATAAAAGGTGGGCGGTACCGCTCCGGGCTGCCCGTCAGGGAAGACAAGGACTACTGTACAATGTTCTATAGAACCGCGTATAAGACGAAAGAAGCCTCTTGGGCTAGCCTTTTCTCTTTACTTTTCTTTTTTGCTTATTCTTTCCGATGATATACGAAAGTTCGTTCCTTAGTTCGCCAGTCGTTGCCGCAGGTTTTTCATTTGGCCGTAGGGGGGCGTCTGAAGAAAACCATAACGCGATTGAAAATCTTATCTCGTCTCGTCAACACCGTCGTCCGAAACCGTAATCTGGTCGAGTGGTTGCAAGGGCTCGCGTATATAAAGAATAGTAGTGATAACTAGACGGGAAAAATGTGTGGCAAAAGTGTTCCTTACCTTCTTTCTTTTTTATTCCTTCGTTGTACTTCGTGCAAATTTTAGGCCCTCAGCTTTATATAGTTTGCTTATGCTCGCGATTGGCCAGAATCGAAGATGTTACCGCAGGAAAGTAATCTCCCGGAAAATATTGGCACCTGCATGATGCGTCCGGCCTGGTTTCTGTGTTGTCGTTGTTTTTACAGCAAAGATGTATATATGGCTTGGCGATCCGTGAGTGCTCAGAAACTAAAATGAAGAAGCAGCGCTGGCACACGCTATATACCTCATAGGGTACCTGCGCTTGCACGGGCCAGTCAGAGCGTTTCACCTATTTGGCTGGCACCTGTGACAACAATCGATCGCAATGAAAAATGGCGTTACGTTGCATTATGCGCGAGAAATGTAATTTTCTGACGGACATCAGCTGTCAGCATTTTTCTGTCGGCTGGTATATGTCTCACGCCTTTTCTTTGTCCTGGCTTCCTGAGCGCTAAAAGCTCCGTTCGCGTCTTGCCAGCACGCACAGATATACAGTCATCTCATTACAGCGCATTTGGAACTTTGCTCACGCGTGCATTTCGCCTTGCAAGCGTCGTTTTACTTATGCATCGGACGAATAAATTGCTTCTTTATACAAGACCAAATTGAAGCTAGAACTTCGCAAATAGCAAGGACGAAACGGCGCTGGCAATTTAGGAGGGAGCGCAAAGCGCGCAATTTGATCAGCGCAAATGGCTAAAGCGCCGGGCCTGCGCGTTTTTCGTGCCTCCTCAGCATGCAGCCTTCGGGGGAAAAAAAAAGCAATCTATGCGAGTTCTTGTCATTTATTTCGTTTCGTAGCGTGCAGTGCATATATGTGTATGCCATGAACGTTTCTTCTCTACATGTTCTTCCTTTCTGTTTCATTGCGTTTAACAGTTTCTAGTTGCGTTAAGGCGTCTTCTTCGAATTGAACCAGAAAAAGAAAGCATTAGTATAAAAGACGAAGAGGGACTGCTTCGAGTTCTGTCGCTCGCTGGAACTGGCCTGGTTTTCCTGGTCTTTTTTTTTTTTTAATATTTCGTGTTGGCGAAAGCTTAGTCGCTTTGCTTTTGCACATTTGCACTGAGACGCAAAGCCTGTGATTACAAAAATACATAAAGTAGCCCACTATCTGGAAGCTTTTCTTTCCTCTATAGGGTAAGAACTCTATGTATGCGAAACTTCCGTCCGCTTTCTTTTTTCTTTCTTTTTTACTTCCTCTGGGCTCTTGAGCATTACTATCTCTCTCTTTCCTTCTTTCTTTCTTTCTTTTTTTCTTTCGCGTGTGTTTGCTAAAATGAAGTAGCTTTTTTTTTTTTTTCGCGAGTGTGTGAAGACGCACTTAGTGAAGGGCGCTGGAGAAATATCGGAAGAAAAGCGACACCGGCCAGCACGTGTGTAGATGGATGCGTGTCCCTTCGCTGTGTTCGGTACAGCCCTTACAGTGTCCGGTGCCTTGCTAAGCACTTGCCCTAATTGAGGAAGTGAAAGCTTCTGGCGCTCTTAGTTCGATGCCGATCAACTAAGGTCTCCCGCTCGCGCTGAGATCGAGACTTCGTAAACTGGTTGCTTTATTATTGCGATAGGCAATTACATGGACACTCAAGGCGCATTTTTTACGTCGCCGTGATGTCCCGTGTAAAGTCCAATTCGATAACATCCGCCCCGCGTGTCCGTATGTTATGTGAGGCAAGTGAAAGCTTCCGAAGGCTGCAGACGGGCGCGGCTCAAGCAGAGATGAAACGCGCCGGCCGGCTCCGTCGGGCGAAGGAGCATGAATGGGTGCCGGTGGGGGGGGCTGCGTCGGCCCCGGGCAGCAACTGCGTACTTTGGTCAAAAGGGCGCTGACGCGCGTGCTCTCTTTCGACAGAGATCAGTAGACTGCTCCCACCCGCGTACGTGTTGTGCTCTCACAGCTTACATTTGGCGCTTTGAAGCGACACACGGCATGAAAACCGCTTCGCTCTAGGAGCGTCCCGATTCCCTCACCCCAGCGTGTTGTAGAGTTAAGCGAGATCAGATACTGAAGGAGTTAGCTGCTAGGATTACTTCGTATAACATTTCAATTTACTACTATCGCGTTCGTTGCTTCACCCTTGCGGCGAAACTGTGATTTGTGTATTGGTTGTTATATGTATTGTTCCAGTGATGTGTATCAGTGCACGTCTTTCACGGAAACAGCTGCGTAGCAGCTGGAAGATATTACTCCTCTTCTCTCGAGTGTCCGTTATCCGAACTGGTTTTGTTTGTTTCACATTAACCGGAAAGTTGTAGCAAACCCCTCCAGCGAAACGATTTGGCCATAACTTCACGCGCACGTTAGTTGATCGCAGCGCCTACAAAGGAAGTTTCGTTTTATTTGTTGCCTTTAAGCGGTCGAATGAATCTTCGGAAGACAAAAATAACGTTACCGAAAACAAATAGTTCCTTCAAGTATAGGAGCTCGTAAATCTGAGCCCATATACGTCTCCTTGCGCTGTTTTAATTTTTATTTATTTTTTTTTCTTGCGGGCTCTGGGTTTCGCGGGCGATCAATAAAGCAACCGAGAGCGATTAACAGAGGGCGCCTTCATTTAGCGATCATTTTTGTTTCTTTTGTTGACGCTCGTCCTCCTCCTATTTTTGGAAGCTGGCGTCGTAAAGAATAAAAACGCCTCTCTCTCGACAGCAGCAACTTCTCGATGCCCCCTTTTGCATGCAGATGTGCTCTTCTATGAAAGCCATTAGAACGAAAAGCCAAACCTCTCCTTCGTTCGCTGCGAAGGCAGCGCCGAAATGCAGAGTGGCCGATTTGCTTTTCTTTCGTTGTACGTTTTCTGCGATCCGTTGATTCATTAGAAGGTGCGGTATGACGTCATTGCGGGAAAGAGCAGAGCGCCGACAGAAATATAGCTATTTATAGGAAGGAGAACAGCCCTCGGCAATGTTTCCAGGAATACGGACAGATTTAGTGCCCAGAAACTTTTAATAAGTTTCTGGGTACTGTATAGAGTTTTGCATTCGGGTAACTTGCTGCTTGTAAGCGCCATGTATTTGCTCAATATTCTGCTGCTTGAATCTTTTGCTCTTACGCTGCAGCGGCATGTCCGACAGACCGGCCACTCGTCAAGACGATTAGTCAAGTCGTTATAAATCCGCTGTCTCTGCTATTGTAAATAGCAGTGGCGTGTCCAAGGGGGTGGTTCTGGGGCTCAACCCCTCCTTCGCCCCCCTCCTCCCCAATAAAAATTTCTGGCTACACCCCTGGTAGACAGGCATATTTAGAAAACAAAGGCTCCTGTTTATGCCTAACTGATTTTGGTTTGCTGAGTACCGATCTCAGAAATTATCAGAAAACTTGTCCGGACGTTCCGCTTTTCGACCCAAATTCAGCGACACAAATGTATGTCAGTATGGCATAATCAACTGTCTTATGCGCGCGAAAGTGCATGACGTCACGAAATTAAGAGAACTTAATTGGGTGGATCATCTCCGCACAAGTTCTCTTTAGGAGGGACAGCGATGGTTGTGGGTGGAGCTTACATATTCACAGTGAGACGTAGTGCAAATAAAAGGACATAGTAAATAAGACACAGGACGGACACAGGAGGGGTTGTTAGTAATTCTTCTCTGTCCAGTTTTCTTCGCGCTACGTCTCACTGTGAACCAATATCAGCTCGTCCATTACACCACGTTACTTAAGCTTATGTACGTGTTTTTTATAGGTAATAACATACTGCTGCATCTGTAAATATCACGTTCAAACCGTGCCTGTATAGCGCGTATAGTACGCATGTCCAGCCTCGTAGCGTTTCATTTCAGTGTCACGTCGTTTCCCGTTCCTCACTCCGTATCGCTGTATTTGGCGAGTGGAAAGCGTATACGTAATGATCGGCGTATACGTCGGCTCCGTATTATTCGAGTCTCACGCTATATAAGCTGCGCGCGTTTCCTGTCGCCCTTGGAAGCGCCCAGCAACGCCTATGTACCCGTGGGCTGCCTTCGCGTGGCTCGCCGAAACCGGAAATTTGCGGCTTTTGCGCGTCGCGAGAGAGGTCTAATTTGTTTTCGTTACCCCGATAGCTACACGGCTGTCTATATAGGGCCGCCGTGTTTCGCTCGTTCTCCGCGAAAACGTTTCTTCGGCCCCCCGGCCGCGCGGCCCAAGTGTCGTCGCAGAGCCTGCGCAGCGCGTGTGGGTTTCTATAGTACACTGTATTGATTGTGCCATACTATACGCGCAGGACTCGTGCGCGGAGGGTTTCCGCGGCTTGATCGATGTCGTTGGAGGTCCGCGACGCTGCGAGCCCCTTTTTGGCTCTTTTGTATGTATATTTGTGCTGTGTGTCCACATTGATGGTTGTGCATTTCGTATAGGGGTGTGTGGTCTATATATATATGTACGGCTGGCCTTCACTTTGGTACAACCCGGGGGCTACAGCCATTGAAAGAGGGAGAACATTCGCTTTGCGTTGACTAAGCGAGTGATCGGGGAGCTTTTGGTGAGCAAACAAGATTAGACAAGGGTCAGATACGGGGCCCGCAGATAGGCGAACTGATGAGCCGAAGCGCTGTCGTCCTTTCGCGTCTCCGACGGGGCGTGTTCGGACAGTGTCCTCGATGGGCACAATGAGGAGATATGGGACCTATAGCGTGCTGGAACGGGTCCGCTGAGCTGGCTGAGATCGATGTGCGCGGAATGCGTGCGTGGTTTGCTTGTTCGACCGCGCCCGTGGAATGGTCCTCGCACCGAGCCGCTGCCGCATTTGTACGCGTCGCTTGTACGCCGCGTTCTACCACAGCGTTCATTACGTTCAGCGAAGCTCGCCGTAGCGATGCGGTGAAGTGCAGTTCCTTGTTGAGCTCCGCTATCCTCGTTTCATATTTTCTTGCATCTTTTAACTCAAAATCAATGGCTTGTATAGGTCGTCTCCCTGTTCTAGTGGTATGTGTTAATAAGACCAAAAGCGGATTAATGGTCTGTTACGACGGGTTTATCAGACCCTCTGCGTTTCTGTATATGAAGGCTGGTGGCGTCGTCCGTTTACAATTATTGAACTTCCCGGTATTATCGTATACGAGCATCGCATGTCTGTGCTTTTGCGTTCGCGTACGTCGGGTCCCACGCGAGACTTTCTAAAAGCGTTGGTCCACGCGTGTACCACCGTTTTAGTGTCCATTTGCTCTATGAGTTCAATTAGGACACGCTGCGCAGAGGGGATCCGCATACGTGGAAAAAAAAATAGCTACAAGCCAAGGCCGTTGTCAGGAGGGCCCATGCTTGTGCTAAATCATGCTGTGCAGGGTCGTGCATTTCTTTATAAGGTAAACACCTCGTTATTATTGAACAGCTCAAAGAAGCCGACGTTTAATACCTAATTCGGAAAATTAGTGTTTTGTTTATCAACACCGCGATTAGACATCATGCAATGGAGATTTCTATCGTGAAGTAGTTTGCCGTTCTAGTTTCACCTGCTTGAATACTAACGACGTGTTCACATCAGGTGTGGTCGAGCCTATATACATCGCCGGCATGTGGCCGTTTCCAGGTGACAGCGTATCGACGGATCACGTCGAACTACTTGGAATTGGAATCTTTGCGTTTATCCCACCGCAACTCGTTAATTACTCAATCGTCATTACCCGCGTTTCTAAAATATGCATTTCGCCATCCCGTGTGTTTGTATAGGCAATTAGAGTAGCCTTACGTATTACCGAAGTAATGAGCATTTGTGTTTGAAGGCGAAATAAAAAAAATAATAAACGAAATGATTTAGCGCCCTTCTGTTGACAGACGATTAAGCCGAGCTGTATATGGTAATGCAGTAATTTCTGTACAATCTGTAACCACCCTGTCCTTCTTCTTCGTTTCTTTCTTTGTACAAATCTTGCACTTTCTGTACAGTTTGCATGATCATTCTAAACAGTCTCTTGCCAACGTCATCACCGGAACTATATCCGCTGAACGGTAGATAGTGGGCTGGAAGAGCCGAGCCGCATTGCGCACCGTCCTTGATGTGAAGGTTAACGCATAACGAACCTTTTTTACACGCGCCTCGGCTGGACACGATGGTGTGGTTACGTAGTTAAACATTCCTCTTGCCCCCTTCCTTGCCCGAGCAAAATTAATCTTCGTGATACATGACAGTGGCAGGCGGCATTAATCAAGGCGCGTGCTTGAATGTCTTGCACCGCGTTGTATAACGAATGGAAAAGGTATAATTAATGAAGGGGACCGTCAAGCTAATGAAAGCTACCAACTAGCGTTAACATCGCGAAAACTGATCGTGCGCGTGTTTGTTTATTTTTCCGCGGCTTTGACAGTGCGCCTGCGAAATCGTTGGGAATTGATATGCATGGTGAAATCTCGATTAATTTCAAAACGGAAGGCAGCGATTAATGATGCCATATCGTGTGTTCAAAATCTATACTACATTACGAGGTGCTTTTCCCGCGTGGAAGTCGCGGCACCCCAGTAGTTTCGACTTAACAAATCACATTTTGTCTGTTACTAATTGCTAATTACGACGAGCAGTTACGTAAAACCCCATATCCTCTCAGCGTACTCTCTACCATACCCATGCCGTCGTGTTCTCGCAGGCGTGGTCACCCACACCAAGAACTTGCCGTACACCTTCCGTGGTGATTCAGTTGTTGTGGTGTTGTAGAATAATAATAATAATATTTTGACGCAATTTTAGCGATGAATGCGAGAGATATGCATTAGCGCTACGTCTAACTGCATTCGATTACATTACTAGCTAACTGTAGCCCACAAAAGCCTACATTAGCCAACGATTTAGCCAGCATCAGCTAACAAAGGCTAACAGAATTAACTAACAATAGCAAACAGTGCTACTAATGTCCGAGTAACGACGATGTTGAACAGAGCTGTTGATAAACGAATAAGCGTGGTAGGCGAGCCGCACAAGCTATTAACCGGCTTAACGCAAACTTGTACACTTCTCTTTTCCACTTTGTCCGTGGTAATGCTAACGCATTAATAACCGTTCGTGAACTAGATCATTAGCTGCATGTTATAGAGTAGCTCGGGTGGTCAAAATTATTCCCGAGTCTTCCGAAGTTCAACAACTCCCTCGTCGCCCTTGGGTTGCTTTGGCTGAACGATACTCTTGCGGAGTTGGGTGGTTAATTAAACCCCTATAACTCGTATACCGTACGCATGAATGCGAGGTCGAATACGTGTCCCACATTCGACCTACCTAAGCATAATTGGACAATGCACACAGCGCCGCGCCTTTGTAATGCTGCACGCAATGAACGGGAAGAGCCCACACTCAGCCTCTTAGTGCATGGTAGAGGGGCGATGAAAGGAAAGCAGAATCTTTCACGTAGCGGGCCCCCGCGGCCTGTGGTTCAAGGAGAGACTCCTCTGGCGCAGCCCTTGAGCGGCGCCGCACATTGTTCGTGTCCGCGCGCCTTCCATTTGAGGGGGGCGTGCTTCGTTAAGCGCTTCGCAAATAATGTGCCTCGAATTGAGTCTCGAGTGGACGGTTCCGTTTGTCGCGGCTGCGATTAATTATGGCCGGAGAAAAGCGACGGGAAACGAGAGCGCTATTCAGATGGAAACGGGCTTTGTGTGGTCGGACGGCCGGCCCGTTTACGAATTAAATAACTTAAGCGTATGCAGAAGACGCCGACGGGGCACCAAGAACACTGCGTTTGCGTCATTCTGCTGACAAGTGCACTCGCGCTATTCTAATTTTAACGCCATGATTTAATAAAGGAGACCGAAATCTATACATTTCTTTTTTAATCGCGAGGTTTTGCCTTAAAGAAAGGCAGAAGTTCAAGAGAAGATGGAAGCCCTGAAGGAATGAAAAATTCATTAACACGGCGTGTCGCCGACCTGGCGCGGTTGCCCTCTTGAAGAAGACAAGTCCGTTTGTCGAAACGGAGGCATTGCCCTGGGACATGTATGAGCTGTAAAGGGAAATAAATGAAAGCGTGTGTATACTGGGCTGCGTTATGGGCACTCTTGCAGATTAATCGCTTTATAATGCGTCACCATGGCAACAATTCTAATTAACGACACGCTAATGTCTGTGTTACTGCATTTTACCCAGCTCTCTTCTGTGTGTGCGTGCGTGTGTGCGAAGCTGCTCTTATGGGTGGCGAAAGAGACTATACGCAGCGGCAAAATTTTCCAACATTAGAGAGTAATAGCTGAGCGGCTCAGCGGGCCAGCGGGCCCAGCGAACGAGCGGAGACGCCAACTGCGCATGCGCGGCACGCTGGCACAGTCAGCGTTTTCACGGAGCGAGCCGCTCGCCCGCTCATTTCGTCTCCTCAGCGAAGCTTGCGCAGCGGACGAGCGTGGGAGCGTTTTCCAAGCAAAGCCTGTGCTCGATTGACAGTAACTTCAACCTTGTTCAAGAGGTGGCGCAGCAATGCGTTCCGCTGAAACAAGCTGGTCAAGCTAGTCATCGCTCAGCTATTACTCTTCCTTTTGTATTGCGCTCCGCTGCCCCCCTCCACTCCTCCGCTGGGTCCGCTGGCCCGCTGAGCCGCTCAGCTATTACTCACTACTATCGCGGTCGCTGCTCGCGAGATAAAGGAACGCGAAACGAGGCCCTTGTCTTTTCGATGCCTGGACAGCGTAGATAGCGGCCCGCCTCCGGTGTTACGCTCCTGTGCCACGGCCCTGACACGGTCGTTGACGAGGAGAATTGACGCGCGCGAAATCGAAACGGGGTGCTGCTGAGGCCACGAGAAAAGTGCCTGCCTCGGGTGGCGTGCGCAGCCTCGAATGAGTCGCTCTGCCTGCGCGTTGTTGATAAAATTCCCCGGCCGCGAACGCAACCCACTCAGCGTCGTTCTCTCTGATTTCTTCGTTGCTCCAATGCCTCCTGTGCGTGCACCATGCAATGGCCTCGTTGAGAGAAGACTCGTGACAGGCACTCGTTAGGCTTCCTTTGCCCGTGTGATGTCATAAATGTTTATCGGGATGCGAGAGCGGGGACCGCATAGTCGCGAGTTTGGCTTCTGCCGTACTCGAATGCACTCGGACATTCGACGCGGAAACAGTTATACACTCCTCCTCTGGAGGGATCCTTATACTCTTCCTTTTTCGCGACACCGTAGCCTTTCTTATTTACTTTTTCATTTCTCAATTGCTTGCTTGTTTGGCCTTTTTCGATGTTTACATGTGCGTTGTTATTCTCATCGGTTCGTTCACAAACTTGCTTTTGCGCTAACTGTATGGTGTATGATGCGAAAGTAATAAAACATCGTTTCTCGCTCCCCTTCCCGACCAGTTTTTGACATCATATGTGTATCGAGTGCTCAAAGGGGGGAATTCTTTCTGTTATTCTGTATGAAGTAGCAGAATTTTCCGCTGGGGAAATTGACAAAGAGACTGAAAGGCTATAGTGTTTCAGTTAGGTGTATGATGTTGGTTATCCATTTTGCAAGCGATGTATATGTATGTATACGCCTTATGGTTTGCAGTTAAGTTGAGGGCCGTAATCTTCACACGGATCCGTTCGATTCCATGCTACCTTTATAATCCCTGAACCGTTCACGGTCGACAGATCACGTTTATAACGTGGGCCAAGCGTCGGATTCTGATTTCCCTTCTGATCCTTGACGAAGTGCGAAACAGAATATAGCGTCAGAAAAGGCGTCGATCGCCAGGAAAGTCGCGACCCATGTTTACCGTCACGTTGCCTTTTGTCGGAGGCCGTCATACATTGCGCGTTGTTGCGTTCAGCGCTTTTCCCGTAATAAACTGGTGGATACCTTAAAGGGGTGGTGCCACCAAATTTGCGGGGCTTGCGCGTTCTTCGCTGCAAGCGTTTCTTATAGCTCTAGGAAGCATGATACACGCACCAAGATTCACGTATTCTCGCTAATTTAATATCGCCTTATTTATGCGGCCAACTTTCGGTTTCGTTTTCTGGGCACCAAGTTGGGCAGTGACGTAGAAGTGTAGTAGGCTTGGTCACGTGACCATACAAGGCTCGCGCGAAGATGCGCAGCACTTAGCCAGGAAGCGATCGAAACTCTGCAAGTGATGTAGCAACCGATGCTTTGCCGGTACGTACGTTCTGGAGGTAACGGAGGTCCCGAGGATACTCGCTGTCACTACAGATGTGTTGTGACGTCACTACAACTTTCGTTGTCCTTCCCATAGACCTACGTCGTTTTGATGCGCCAGCGATGGGCATCGATCGGGAGAATGAGCATTTAGGTACACTTTGGAATTGAATTAAAATATATTCTCAACGTTGGCTGCGTCCGAGCCCTTCGTGTGGAGTGTCCTTGCATACAGAGGAAACCAACAACAGGCTTGTTATAGCCTCAAAATTTGATGGCACCACCCCTTTAAGGCCTACTAGGGACGATTTTTCGCGACGTCTACATCTTGGAAACTCTTCAGTCGTTGAAATCCAGGACTAAGCAGAGATACTCAGAAAAGTATTCCGGAATGCAGATATCGAAATGCATGCGCTAAAAGTACTGCGATACATTTGTCTTTGACGAAACGGGATATTTGTGTGGTACATTAGCGAAAAGACGAAAAAAGTGTCCCGGTATACAGATACAGATACTGGAATACGTTTTATTTCGGGGATGCTTATACTCCGGAAAGACATTAAGTGCAGCATAATAGTGTGAATAATGTTGCAGCGCATTGCAACTTGCATGTAAACCATATCGGCCGAGTCACTGGAGAACACCATGTGAATTGAGAGAAAGCGTGCATTTATTTTCACAGGATTTGCTGAGAAGGTGGTTCCGCTAACTCGAATAAGGCAACAGCGGCTTCTCAGTGTGTCTGCTGGACAGCGTCGATTCCGCTTCAACACAAGACTCGCTAACTTTTTGAATGGTTGGCCCTCTAAAATAATTATGGGTGCTGCACTAGCCTTGAGAGATAGCAACTTTGTCGGCAAGGCTGACAATACTGCCTCCGCGATTATGCCATCAGCGGCGTCGGCCGCTTTACCGCTTTACCACAGGCCATTCTGTGCGTGTCGCCCATCACCACCCTTCCCTGCATCGCCAACCAGGCGGCGCGCCTTTGCTTTACTTAGCACACAAACAAAGTGTCCCTTTTCCCTTTGCAAACGCGTGTGATTATTACCGACAAAAAAGGAAACGAGATACCCGGCATCGGAGCACAGTATCGCGATATAATCGATATATCATAAAAGTATTTCACTACTGATATACAAATAGATTTTTTTCAAATGTATCTCTATACGGAAATGCAGATACTCAATAATATCCCTGAGATACTATCCCGATACTGCCCAGTCTTTATTGAAACACAGTGATGTCGTGAAAGTCTGCAGTTCGTCCTGACGTTCGATGCGCGCAAACTCTCTTTTTGTCCCAGCTTCTGCGTGCGCGTGCGCCGTTCTTGCCACGGTCGGGTGCATTTTTCATAAACGCCCGCACGCCCCGATGTGCAGTTCTGCGCGATGCGAAACCACTCACAAAGCACTCCCTTCCACCACGGCGTCTCCCTAGGTTGAGATGTAACTTTGAGGTGCAGAAATCGATCGATCAATCAAGCCTGTGCATACATTTCGGACCGAGTTCGATCCTCTAGTTGTTTTTCGTTTTCTTCTATTCCGTCGCCCTCCCTGATCTGCCTATAGCTGTTAGCGCAACGTGCGTCTTGGGCGTCCGTCCTGTTACGCTGTGACTCGCCCGGACGGCGTGATGGATCGGTGTACGCCAGCTGACGTCCGCTAGGCAGTAACCGGGGTGACGGTCGCGGAAAGCGTCGCTCCTCGCGTCTAGCGGTTCTCTTCCGGCCTGAGTCGCTGCCGCCGCTGCTCCGTCTTCCTGGCTGACGAACGGCGAAGCGGTTTCCTCTCACTTCCTGCGCCCCTTGTGTACCCTACATATATACGCGCCGACGATACTTTCAGAGATGCCGTTCATGCCTTGCATGCTTGCAAAACTTCGAGTGCAATTGTTGTTTGTTTGTTTGTTTTGTGTGTTTTCTGCGTGTCTTGTATATGTACCGCACTTGATGATTAATGATGAGCAAATGATGGAATTCATTTCCGGTTCATTACGTTACATTAAGCTTAGGCGTTAGTATGTCGACTGTGCGCGGCACACTGTCACGGCTTAATCGGCGTGGTATATGCATTTGCACACGACCTCGTGCTTTTTGCCAAGGTTGCGAAGGAATTGCCTATGTTTATCGTTAAATGGGAAGTTGCTAAGGGTTTCTTGAATACGCGCATATTGTTAGTACACCTTTCAGAAAAAAAACCGCTACCATCATGACGTGTCTATGACTGTGGTTGCACGAAGGTGTCACAAGATGTCGACCATCGTCCGGATAACTAAAGCCCCTCTATCTTTAGTGGTTTGCGCAAACGTTGTGCGTGTTCAGTGGGTGATGACCACTGACACTGCGAATATAAGTGAGATTCTCCTGACACAACAGCATTTCTGCTCGATTGCTTACTTCTTCGGCGTCCGTTTCATCTCATAACTACGGACTAACGTTTGATCTCTGCGAAAACCGCGATGCGTAAATAAATTGGCCGTATACCATATAGGGCACTCCCGTATGGCATATACGGAAGCTAAACGATTTAATATGTGCCAGCTAAGTTTTTTTTTCAAGTTTGGAGATGGCCATCTTCAGCGGTCGAGTCACTGGGTCCACCGTGGCAATTCACTTTTAAGGTTTTCTTTTTTTCTCTCTTGGACTTCCCTTGCGCGTTGCGTAACTTGTTTATCTGAATGTGCGGCTCAGTATTCTAGTTTTACTTCGCATCATATCGTTGCTTCTAGGCTGGCATTTCGATCGTTTTCTCTTTCTTATTATTTTTTTTTTTACCTCGTGAAAGACCATTCAAAAGAGATTCGGGCCAGGAGAAGGCTTGAGCGGTTCCTTTGATATGCGCAGCCATAGGACCGTAGCGACGAGCGCTTCCGTGCCAGAACAAAAGAACGTGAGCGGAGGCCCACTTAAAAACGCTTTCGCAACCCAGACCCTGGTTTCCGAGCGAGAAATTGGTGGGCGCGTGTCTTTTCGTTTTGAAGTGCGTACGTCGCTGCTCCGTTCCATTTGCTCTTCTTTCTCTCCACTGACGCACTCATTTCCTTGGACTGCCGAGACGTACACGCAAGCGTGCGCCGAAGAAGAAGAAGAGCGGTGCCCCCCCTTTCTTTACCGTTCCCGCGAGGCATCCGCGAGACGCACGGCCGTGCTTCCATCTATCACGAATCGAGAAGTCACGTTCCTCTGCGGCGGCGTAACGCTGGGAGCCGAGGTGAAGTCGACGGCGTCTCAGTGGCTTTATTGCGTGCGTTCCCTCCAGATCTCGCACTGCCACTCCTGTATATACCCTTATTCTCTTGCTCCTGCCTCTCGTTTTTTTTTTTTTTTTCTACTAGACACTGTGCACACACAATCATAGGAGGATTGTGTGTTTTGTATAGTATATAATAGAAGGATGAGAGGCAGGAGCAAAAGAAGGGTTTACACTGGAGTGGCAGTGCAAGATGATTGAGTCGCTGCTGCTTTTTGTGCTGCCAAAAAAAGCGCGTTTCGCCTTCCTGTACCATATATATGGTACAGGAACCGGGGGTAAAGGGGTACGTATATTGGGTGGTAGCTGCGTTCTGCGCGGTCGTGTTGTGAAAAGCAGAGACGACGCTCTTCCACGTCCAAGAAGTAAGAAGAGTGAACCGTGTTCTCGAAATTTCAGACTTGGGAGTGCTTGTTCGTTCGCGCGGTCCGGCTTCTATTATACGGTAGCGCTCAATGCTCAATGAAGCGCAGTTTCGCTTTGAAAGCAGGATGCGTGTTTTCTTTTGTTTTCTTTTTTTTCTTCTTCTTCTTCTTCTTCTCATTTTCTGCCTTGTTCGAACCGCGTCTAGCAAGCTTTCAATGCTTGCTGTCTATGTTTTTTTTTTTTTCGATCTTTTGCGTTCTCGTACCTCCCACGCAGCGTGTGATTTGTCCCTTCTTCGTGTGTCGTTACGGTTGAGGAAAAGCAAAAAACCTGAGATCAGTGAGATCGATTAAAATGAGGCTTCTTCGAAAAATCGTGCGTACGTAACAAAGAAAAAAAAACAAACGAGACAGTATACAAAAGATAAGAAATGGTGCTCGGGGCTCAAAGGGGTCGGAATCGACGCCGCAGATTTCGATTCGCGCACTGACGGCTGTAATTTGGCGCGGCTCCTCTCAGGGTTTCTTCCTTTACACACGCGGCAGGTTTTCGCAGGAAGCCGACGAAATGTAGGCTCCGTCGCATTTTTTCTCTTTCTTTTCCTTTTTTTTTTATTTTATTTATTTTTATTTTTATTTTTTTTTTCTGTGTCTCGCCGTCTACGCTTGCCGTCATTCTCGGCATCTCGCTGCGTGCGCCGCGATCTGTCGAGGCGCTTGCACTGTCGCTTTACAAACATGGGACATGAACGCTCACGCCCCCCCCCCCCCCCCCCCCTTCCTCACTTCTTCCCGACCTCACAAGTATATGGCGACGATGGCGTCTTCATTCCTCTTGTTTGCGTTCCTCACACCTCATCTCATCTCATGCCTCGAAGATGTAGAGGTGTTGCTGACGCTGCTGCTTCGGGATGCGGAAGCGTGCAGTTCCGCCTTTTTTTTTTCTTTTCTTTTTCTTTTTTTTTCTTTTTCTCGTTATAATACAAAAGAAGACACAAGGGAATTATGGAGAGATGACGTGGGTAGAGAGATGCATTCTTGGTTTCAAAACCGGCTATCTTTATCTGGCATGGCTTCTCTCTCTCTCTCTCTCTCTCTCTATATATATATATATATATATATATATATATATATATATATATATATATATATATATATATATATATATATATATATATAAAACCTGTGCGTGCGCGTTTTGCACCGTAGTTTTTTTATTTTATTTTATTTTTATTCTTTTGCTCTCCTTTTCCAATGTTTCCTAGCGTGATATGCCAGCGTTTCCTGTGCTCTCCGCCATATTTATCGATCACTGTGCTCACAACTGCGACGTATATACTGCGACAGCTTTCTATGTGGCTCTTTTCTGCCGCTTCCATCTCGTCTTGGGCGCGCACGCAGTTTGCTTTCCACGACTGTGTACACATAGAGCCAGTGGCTATGGCGGGCGTGTTTCTGGCGCGCAGCTGAATTTAATTTGCGAGTTCTCTCCGATTCGAAGCGCGTGCGCGCCGCGCCTCTTCCTTATTTATACATGCATGCACTGTGCCGTTTCGTCGACGAACGCGCGCGAGTACAGCTTTGTGCTATGTCGTTGTCGTTCTTTATTGCCGCCTTGTTCCAATTAGGCGCGCGTGTGTGAAATTCGATTGTGCGCCGATTGCTTCCGTCGAGGGTTTTAGTTCGTGCAGCCAACGAAATCGGGAAACGGCGCACGATAATTCCGATTCATCTTGTCGAGAGAACTGGTGCGGCGGCAGCTGCGGCTCCTGTGTATTTGCGGGTCAGGGCTGTTTTTAATTTTTGTTCGTGTATAGGAGTGTGCTTAATTAACGACTGAACAGTTCAAGATTGAAGACACGTGTTTTTAACCTCCGCTAAGTGCCGCGCTATCGGCGAATGTGGTGATTAGCCCGTCCCGTCTCTCTCTCTCTCTCTCTCTCTCTCCTTTTTTTTTTTTATATATATATATACAGAGAGGTCTTCATTTGGATGTATAATAGCCTATTAGTTGCACTTAATGCGAATTTTCGCTAGCTAAGCTTCTGAGCATAGATATAAACAGACAAAATAAGGCACATGCATTGTGCGACGTGGCGCTTTATGTGTCCGTGTGCGCACGTGTAATTTACCAATGCGAGTAACCAGCTTAACTTTCCCAGCATTGAGGAACCAACTGCTTACATACTCCAGTGTTATTTTCCAGCATCGACTTGGTCTGTGAGACTGCCTGTAGACTTGATGCGCTTCTCCAAGTGTGCGCGTGATCTTTTAATGATCCATCTTTCTCTTTTCGCCCCTTCATCCCTTCCCCCAATGCAGGGTAGCAAACCGGACGTCCGTCTGGTTAACCCTTAGCATTTCCTTGCTTTTATCTATCTATCTATCTATCTATCTATCTATCTATCTATCTATCTATCTATCTATCTATCTATCTATCTATCTATCTATCTATCTATCTGTGCATGCATGCATGTATGTGTGTGTGTGTGTGTGTGTGTGTGTGTGTGTGTGTGTGTGTGTGTGTGTTCGTTCGTGTGTATAGTATTCATTCTTTCACAACATTTGGCCGCGCTGTCACCTGGCATTCATTCCATATCACATCTATTTCGCACTGCGGTTGTCCTGAAAACCATACGAGAAGAGCACGCCTATTTCATTTCTTTGCCGACTCCTTTTTTTTTTTTCTCTCTCTCTCTCTCATAGCGAACGCAATTTGAATCATTAGCCAAGAGCCTGCCGTCATTTCCCTCCTGGTGTACCAGCCTTTTTCCGGACGCGCTAGCATTCACAGCTGGAAAGGAGTCGGGATAGGGTCTGACACTCCGTTATTCCGACCGTCCCATCCTTCTCGTTTATGCCGTTGCGGTGAGATCGTGGACCTTGCTCGTGTGTCTTCGGGAAGCAGGGATTGAAAGCTTTAGTACGCTGCACGCCACTTTTTTTGCATTATTCGATCGGTTCGATAAAGGGCATTACACATGCTTCCCCCCCTTTCTAGAAAAGGATTGATGTTCACCGACGGCTTTCGAAGGAATCGTCCGGGGCAAATGCCTGCCACCGCGGGACGTTATTCGCTTCTAAACGGTGCGTGCGCTCGCAGTATTTGTCTACGCAGGCTTTTCTCCTTCCGTCGGCTAGAAAGATTTTCTTCTTCCGGGTAACAGATTCCCCGCGGAGTCCGAGGGTGCTGACGGTGCCGCTAGCACCATTTGAAAAACGGTGTCGACGAGACGTCGTGCTCGGGTCATTTGTCCTCTCCCCTGCCCACATTTTGAGATTTCTTTTTGTTCGCCTAAAACAATGGGGGGGCTGTACGGGCCGCGTACCCTATACATCTGCTCCTTTGTCTTGCGTTAACGGGTCTTTGCTCTCTTTTTTTTTCTTTTCCCATTTAATCTTTGTCTCCGTTTTCTGACGCCATGGCCATAAAGTCGATTCAGCGGCTTCGGCTTCCGTCAGTCCCGTGATTTGCCGCCTGCCCTCTTGGCATTCCAGTCCCACTTTTTATTTTGATCCTCCTTTCCGTTGCGGCGGCTGGAGTACGTCCCTTTGTTGCATTCTTTTCAAAAGGCGTACACATGCATAGCGTATTTGGAACGCGACCTCACCGGCGTGCAACCTGCCAGCCCAGTCGGTCTGTCTGGCGCCGCACTTTTTATCTTTTTTTTTCTCTTCTCGTCACATAGCACAGTCCAAGCATTGTCTGGCTTACACCTGCGTAGCTTACCTGCGTATGCTCGCTCGCTCGCTCGCGTTGCGCCGGAATTTGGCGCTCGGCGGCGACTGACGAATGCGCATCTCATCGCATCGTATGCGTGCGCTATAGTACGACACTGCTTTCCGGTCGTTCACCGAGCACGCGACGGGCTCTGCGCAGGTCTCGGTGCCTAGACGGATGCCGGTACATCGGAAACTAGTTACGCGATGCACTGTCTCCGAACAACCGCGAGCTTTCGTAGATAGTTAACGCACGCGTTGTGTTTGCAGCGCGAATGCCTAGAGATCGGTTGTGGAGCGAATGTCGTTTGTGTAATTCCGAAGTAAGCCGTATGTGCTGTTGCGTGCCCTGTACCTCTGGTATGGGTTGAATTTGATGCTTTGGAGACGTAACTGACACAGGCGGTGGCCCCTTCTTTCCTCTTCGGTATATCTATAGTATGCATGTCTGCGATTTCGGCAAGTATAGCCCGTCCCTCGGACTGCGTTCCGAAATCCTTCCTCCTCGAACGGGCATGCTCCAAATACCACGTACGCGTGCGCGATACATCACGGTTGGCCACGCCCGCGCGAATATGGCCGGCTCTGGAATTCCCGATGCACCGCCGCGATGCTGACGCCCCGTGGTCTGACGTTCTCGGATTGGAGGCGCCGTGGTTTCTTCGACGATCTCCGAATGCCGCGGTAGCTTGACGTGCCACTGCCGCCGCCCTCCGTCGGACTGGATCCTTTATTTATTTCGTTCTCCCTGGACGGTCGTGTCAGGTCGTTGGCCCATCAAACGCGTTCGCCGAGGAAAGCTCGCGCCACGCTATCGTCCGTGCTGCCGTGCGCGCCAGCGCTGGGCGTGGGTCCTGTGGTCGCAGAATATATCTTTCTCCCTCCCTCCCTCTCTGTCTGTACGCTTGTGAGTGTGGCCAAGGAGTTCCAGGCGGTGTTCCTTTTGTGCTCAGTGCTCGGTGTACGTAGGTGTATAAATATCCCGGCGGCTTTCTGCGTGCGGTCTTTGTGGCCGTCGCCACATTGTCCACACGTCCGCGCGGTGGAACACCGTTTATCAAGCGCAAAGTGGAGCTGCCGTTCGGCGAGCAGCCCCCCCTCCCCCTCCCTCCCTCCCTTCAATACCTCTGTGGCTGCTGGCTGAAGTCGCCGACGCCCGTGCCGTTGATGGACGCGCGTCGCGGAACGCTTATTTTATTTTTATTTTTCACGTTGACTCCGCGCTGCCATTACCGGAGAAATTCTGATTTATAGCCCGGTGCTGTAAGTGCTGTCTCTGCGCCTAACGGCGCGGCAAAATGTGGCCTCGCCGTCGTATTGCTTTCCACCCGCGCTCTTTTTGCGAGCGTGGTCATCGCGGTGGGCGACCGCAGTAAAAGGCTCGTACAACTGGCGTCAATGCCTTTCTCCGAGTAAGCGGACTAGTGTCCATTAAACTGACCCTTGTTGAGTAAACACTGCGTGTCGGTCAGCTTTCTTTCACAATTACGAAAGAAAACAAAACGAAAAACGTCCTTCACCTGCCGTATCTGTCGTCCGTTGCGACGTCACGGCCAGATTGTATATTCGCCTGTTGTGTCGCGTCGAACGTGTACTGTTCGCAGCTTCCGTTCGCGGATTCTTGTTTCTTGGCTGTCGGCAGGTGTAATAGGGCTCCGTGTTTCTAAGCATATTTAAGCTTTCCTCTTTGAACTCCTGTATATGTCTATTTGCAATGTTTACGTGAATTGCACAGCCAGCTCTGCTCACGCAGAAACGTATTGAGGCGCGCTTCGTGTAGTCTGTACGAAAATATATATATATATATATATATATATTTATATAGGATTTGAGTATAGTTAAGAAGGAAGTAGTTAAAAAAGTAGGAAATTTTGGAACTTGCTAAATTAAATCAGTGACTATATACAATCACTTTAAAGCGTAATCGTGTAAAAATAGCATCCATCACCAACGCATCGAGTAACAAGTCGTCGTGGAGAGGAATGGCATAAAGGATGGTGTTGGGCGATTATAAATTACCAAAATGAACAAAGAGGAACGACAGTAGCATCGGCTGATACAAATTTATTGTACACGTGGACTCCGCCCGGAAGATTTCAGTTCTTGTTAGTCGTACGTTAATTAGGTAGCCACGTCGTGCTGCGCGAGCGAGAATAAAGGAACTAAACGCGGCTGGCTTCATTAAGGTCGGGAGTTTAAACCCTTGCTGGCATTAAAGTGTTGCTGCCGCCGGCAGGGAACCGAACAACGAGGGATCACCTCTTTTCTCCCCTGGCCGTTCGAGGCATGCCTGCCCTCTCTTCGCTTTGTTTGTTGTACCGTCGAGTTCTTAATACTCTGGCTTCGTCACGCCAAAACTGTGCACCGTATAGCCGAAGGCGGCGCCCCCCGTCGACGCATCACGGAGGGCCCTGCGATTTTAGACAGCTGCGTAGCACGCACGAACATGCTGTATCTCGTACATTCTATCTTAATTTTTCCGTTGGATAGTACGCCTTTTCGCGTTTAGTCCATGCAGTATAGGATCCTCTATAGACGTCCTAGGACGTTCGTACATTCTGTATAAGCCTCGAGCGAATAAATATACTTATGTGAGGTATAGTATAACACTGCCGAGCTTTACATGAACTCGGGCTCTTTTGTGCGATTTAGTTCAGATAACAAGATTACGCCCCTTCCTTTTTGTATAGAATGGTTCCTTTTGAATGCGTCTTGCAGATACTGAGCAGTCTCACCATACGCGTTGCTCTATGTCCTCTTTCGACTCTCTTTACGAAGAATCGGCTGGGTACTTTAACAAATCGAGCTCCAAATATGTGTGACTTATTACATGGGAAATTCCAATCTAACTATGTTATGCTCTAGTTATTAGCCTAAGTCTGAACCATTTCTATACGGTGGATTGCATCCCGTATGCTGCCGTTTGCGGTTAAGACATAGGCTCTAGTTTTAATTTTTGGAAAAGTTGATAGCGTCGATTGTTTGTTTGATTGATTGATTGATTGATTGATTGATTGATTGATTGATTGATTGATTGATTGATTGATTGATTGATTGATTGATTGATTGATTGATTGTGTTCAGAGGTAGCTAAAGCAAAGGTTAACGTAATTGACGTACAGACTAAATGGCTAGGCGGGAGCAGAGAGGCAAATTTATGTAACGTCCTCGCGGTATTACGGAATACCTGAACTGTCAGACCCGCTGTGTAGATTCATCGCTGGTTCTGGACCCCGTATTCTCCACCGAGGCACGGCTTCCGTTGTGCCGCACACTTTTGCCGTGGCGGAGATTAAGTATGAGCAGCTCGGGGGCTCAAGACGTTGTGGGCGTGCCTCGCGGGCCGCCATGGAAGCCTGAGAAAGAAAAAAAAAGGGGGCTGGGGAAACTGTAAGGCCCGCAGTGCGTTCTCCTACGCGCGTTTATCGACCGCGCTCTATTCATTACGAGGCACGCATACTGGCGTAGCTGCTAATTACAGTCGCAACGTATGAAGCGCCCCCCAAATTTTTTTTCCCTCTTTGCTCTTCTCGCCAGAGGCCTCGCCGCCGCCTTATTCGTCTCTCTTTCTCTCTCCCTCTCTCTCTCTCTTTCCCGTTAACCCCCAGGCCACCGCCTTTACTATACCCTCACGGATGGCCCAGGTTTATAAATAGGTATGCATGGTTTAGGGGCAACGAGAAGATAGGTTCTACCTTTCCCGGATGGAAAATTTTCCTTTCTTTTTTTCTTTCTTTTTTTTTTTTCTGAATCAGGCAGAGAACCATATATCACTTATCTTCTACGAGCATATTCAACGCATATTTGGCTTAGGTGTACAAAACTCCGGAAACGACATGGGCGTAGCCGGGTGCCATACGTCCCTAAACCCGTGCTAAGTATATATAGCGTCGTGGACTCGCAAATAAGCTGGGCGCCATTCTTCAGAATAGGCAAAGTTTGAGATGGCCGGATCATGTTTAGGGCGATGTTGAACGCTTATAGGGCATTTTATGAACGGCGATGTTACTATTTGTGGGGATCCTTACACCTTAAATAGACCGAGCCCGTAAAAAATATCCGCGATAGGACGCACGTGCTCTTATACCATCCGTGCGTCTGCTCTCTCCCCCTCCGCCATTACTAGGGACGGAGGAATGTTGTGTTTCAATTAAACTTCTTGTTGGGCGAGTTGGTGGTGTATATGGGCGAGTTGGAGTGTATATATTGTGTTTAGGAACGTGGAACCGGTCGCATTTACGACTGGGTGCTATACGTGTCCATACCGTTCCTTCCCACTGATGGAGGCAGACGCGTGCCATCTAATATGGACGTGTCCAGGTTTGCAATCTGAACGCTCCCGTCTCCTACAGCTATGACGCGCTGGATGCATTATAGCGGATTCCACGAGACATCGATTCAGTTTATACACAACAGAGGTCTTGCAGCGTGCACAGATCAAACACACACATATACACGTAAAGAATTGTGCCTGAAAGGCAAGCCTTTATCGCAAAAACCTCACTGGGCCCCTTATGCATTCGCCTAAGACGAATCGTAGACGACTGGTCGATGTATTGATTCTCTGTCGATGTATTGATCCTCCCCCACTCCCTCCGAAAGCTTTTTGCACCTAACGTGATATTGCACTGCCTCCTAGGATCGGTGGCATCGCAAGCTTTCTGTACGTCACCCGGTTTTACACGGCCTCCGTGATTGGCCCACCTTTGACCAAACGTCATGGGGGGTTCCGCAAATGTTGGCGCTCTGTGACGTCATCTTGTGATGATTATTTATTTATTTATTTATTTATTTATTTATTTATTTATTTATTTGTTTGTTTATTTATTTTTTTTTTTTGCATCACCCGCGTAGACGCCGCCGACGGTCAAAATTTCGCGTTCGATGTGGCATCTCTTACTCCTTAATACAGAACGTGCAGCATGTGTTTAATTATGCATCGCCAGAAATATGTTCATGTTCAGTGTTATCCAGATATATAGAACTTCCCTATATATGAACGCGTGGGAGTTGTGAGCGGGGTGGGGGGTGGAGGGGGTCTGTTGCAAGGCTCCGGCAATATCGCTAATAACAAACGGCCAACCGCGCAATTTAGACGAACGCTGAGATCGCCCTCTTGCGGAGCAAGGAGAATAAATCACGGGGACTGCATGCAGTCTCGCCGTGCCGCCATTTGTCAAGCGCGCGCGCTGTCATATGCTCGTAATGCGTTGTTTCTTTTCTACGTTTGCATCACTTTTTTTTTTTCGTTCTCTCTCCGTCGCAGCAGCAGTAGTACGAACTTCGAGAACTCTTTCTATCTTTCTTTTTTTTTTTCGTTGCTGCAGCGATAGGTGTAGCGAGAAATATATTACAGCTCTTTAGGTTCAACTTCGAGAAGTTATTTTCTTCTTTCCTCTTCTTCAAACAAATCCTATGTACGTTCTCTCTAAGTTCTCTGCGATCCGACCCGACTCTTATTTCCTTACGTACTGCATGTGAAACGTTGTAAGCGTGTCTCCGAACTTCGGGGGGATTTACCTGCTTAATATAGCAGGGCTGCTGCATTCGCGACAGACTCGTAGAAAATATGTTTTGGTCGTCGAAGCGACTTTCCGTATTCTTTTTCCTTCGAAGGCGCGACGTTTCACTTGATCTTTGGCGCGTTATAACGCGACTGTGCTTCTTTTTTTCTTCGAGTTGTGAGTCGCTCATCCCAGTAAGTTTGCAGAAACGGGAATCAATTTGTGGTGGAACTTGCTATATAAAGCGAAGGATCGAGCTATAGGCTTCTCTTGCCGTGTTTTTCGTTCCCTGTAAATCACTCGGCTGCGTTCAGGTATTTCGGGATGAGTAAGCCGCTTAGGCTTGTTTAAGGGGCTTGTTGCACTGTACGTCCGCCCGCTCTTGCTTCTTCCGCGTAACTTCGTTTCGTTCTCCTGCTTCCTCACTGTCGCATAGAAGCGGCAGTCTAGAAACCTCTCAAATTCAGCTTGTATATATAGCTATGGTACACGGATCGTAAACAAGTCCGGTCTCCCTCAAAAGTTCTGAAACGGCGCCACGTTCGGTAGAACTGTCGTGTATATGGCCATATGCGACCGAGCCTTGACAGCCAAGACGCTTCGAAGAAATACAGAATCACGGAAGTGAACCATACGCGCGTCAAGGTTTGCTACCCTGAACTGGGAGGAAGGGATAGAGGGATGAGAATAAAGATAGAAGGTAAAAGAGTGCTCCGTCTTGAGATGTTCGTGAAAGAGATGTATTGTTCCGTGTATGTTCTGGTCGAGTTCCGGAAATGCTATATTGTTGTGCGCTGTCACAATGTCCTGGCGGCAGATGTATTCGTCAGACTGTACCATACTTGAAGCACGTTACAGGTGGACAGTCATCGCGCTTTTTCTTTGTTTGTTTACTACTATATTAAAACTCATTCACGCACACATGCTATTTTCTGGAGCATTTCGTCGTTCTCTGGCGTATTAATATGTGATACAGCAATAATATTTTCAAACTCAAAAGGTTAAGGGGGGGCTGCACACCCACGATTAACACCGGACGCAGACGGTTACTACTGTTACTGTTATGGCTCTCTGCCCTTCCACCTGTTCCTTCCTCCTTTCGCTTTTACAACAATTTAATCGTATTGCATACTCAAGGCTCGATGACCTCACCCTCGGGATTTTGGTAACGTTTATTTTTGTTTTATTGTTCATTGCGTAGTTCTGCTGGCTGGCTTATTTCTGTTTTGTTTTTGTTTTTTTTGTTTTGTCTTCACGCGTCACGAGGACGGCTGCACTTGACATCTGACAGAAAAACCACTTGAAGTAATATTACAGTCAAGGGCGTGTAGCATCATCGCTGACCTGACTCACGATATGTGTTTATGCTGGCATGTACGGCGGCAGCTGTCGCGTAAGAACGGACATGAATGCTCTACGGCGCGAGAGGCTCGGGAGCGAGCGCGCTGTGTACCGTACGGCCTAATAGAGCGTTCGAAGCAGGCAGCGATTGCGAAAGGTCTCCTCGCGTGGGCGGTCTCTTTCAGTGCGCGGGCAGAGGGCCGTGCGTGCCGACCTTGTCTCACGAACGGCTGCTGTTGGCGTCCATGGCCGCAGGGAAGCGTCTGCCGCTTGTCCCACCGCCGTCACTCAGCGCAGAGGTTCGGCTCGACTGGTCGGTCGGTCGTCGGCCGCCGCGACGCGAGGCACGCTATGCGCGCGCGCACTATATTTAGCCACCTGCGGTCATCGAAGAGCTCGCGTGTCTGTTCGCCGACAGATTTGGCCCCGCTGCTGCCTAAAAAGAGTGCGCGTGAGTCGAACGATCTGGCTTTGTGCGTTACACGCCTCAATGACTATAGACCCCTTCGAGCGCGAGTGTGTTCGCGCATGCGCGCCTTTGTGAAATTCGCTTGCGCACAAACGAAACGGTTGTACTTTAAAAGAAGGTATATACCCCCCGCCGTATGCGTCCTCAGGTTAAAAAAAAGGAACATAGGGGGGTGGCTGCGCGCAGAGAACTCGCCCGCCAGGTTACGATGCGGTCGCGCGATCTTCTGAACAGTAACATTGTGTTCATTCATGAACAAGTACCTTTTTTTCTGCTCAATTCATCGCGATCTACATCGTTGCAGCGTGCATAAGACTTCGGTTAATATAATAGTTCAAAAAAAAAAAACTGCCTGTGGGCGAACGTAAACATCAGCAAAGAGCGGTCGCTCACAAGTATGTCAGCGGCACGTCAAATCGAAGCGACTTCAAGGGTTGTCTTTGGAGGATGTCGGTGTGATGAGTTCAATTCGTTTTCTTCGAAATCTCGGGAGTTCGAGTGATATTGGAACGCAGTCGCTTACCAGGGCCGCATTCTCGCTTGAATACGTATGCTAGATGTAGGGAACGAATTCGATTCCTAAAAGCACGGGTGCCATCCAACAGCTGCATGGAAGCATGTATTCAACGACTCCACCGACATCGCCATGGCTCAAAAAATCGATGCTTTAAAAGTGGGCGCATGTCATGACGCTGAAGAGAACAGGGGACACTCGGCGAGCTCAAGTAAAAATATGTTTTAAAAAAATGTAAATGATTAGAGGAGGGGCGCGTCCCCCCCTCTCTCGTTTATTCCATTCGGTTCGTTTATTCCATTCGCCATTTTCCCGCCTTCCTTCCCAAACTGAAATGCCATTCTAGGCGCGTTATCAATCTCCTTTATACCTGTCTTAAAACCATTAGTTATTCTTTTGTCGTGCTGCATCAAATTAAATTTATGGCCCCCCTATACCCAGCGTGTCTGTGCTCCCTGCGTGCCGGGGTTTGCTATCGACGAGTTCGGTGCCTGTCAAGTGGCTGCCGCACTCGACTCGCTCCGAGATAAGCGCCCGGTTTCCTGGACGTTGCGCCACCGGCTTTTCTCGGAATTCTCCGTCCGCACCAGCGCCCGAGTCCACGCTTCGGCGGCTCTGTAGCGCAGGGATGCGTGCAAGCGTACGTGGCTCGACAACCGTCGAATGTGTATGTGTGTGTGTTTGTCTGTCTGTCTGTACATCGCTCTTCCCAAGGCACGCGCATATGTAGCCTCCCGACCCGGCACTGCGATAACCTCCGTTGCCGATAGCCCGCGCGTTTGTAGAGCAGTGCTCCATGCCCTTATATAGCTTTTCGTTACCACGGCTCGAGAGGCCTTCGCACCGCGGCGTGCGACCGAGTCATATCGGTGACTACACTCGCCACTCGAACTTTGCCTGAAGATCTCCGCGGTCCCCTCCTCGGTGGAGTCGGCAGATGGCGCGCATACCTCGGCCTGTTGATCCGTGCTTCTTGTCCGTTGGAAAACTTTCGAACTTTGAGTGGTTAGCCGCCTGTCGTCGACACTCGTGCCCGTTGAGTCCTTCGCGAATTCGTCCCGTTAATTTCCAATCGGGCCCCGGTGCCGACTGCATGATAATTGCATACCTTCACCGTTTCTCTTCGTGGGTATGCGAAGATGCGCAGCGTCGGTTTATTAGTATTATTAGTGGTAGACTGGTAGTGTCGCAGTGGTGAAGAGTGCGCGTTGGAGTACTTTAATAAACGGTTGCAGCCACCGTCGGTTCGGGACCCAATCTGCCGAATGTCGGCACTCTAACGAGACTGCGTCATACCGTCTGAAGGAAACGAGTCGTCCCTCGTACGGAGCAGTACGTGCGCGCAGTGTAATGTTTGCGCTCTGTAAACAGCTACATGTCTTTGCCGCGCCCTCGCAATCTCAATGTGGGCGTAGTTCTGTAGACGAAGCAAAAGCAGGAGACACCGTCGCCGGTTTCCCGTCTCTGTGGGCCTATCTCAGCATGCGCGCATGTAGCACATTTGGTGAGTGTCGTCTTCGGTGCGGTTCCTGACGATGCGGCAAGCGAACATCCTTACTGTAGTCTTGCGACTCCCCCCCCTATTGAAATGGCATGAGTATGTGTACCGAAATGCGAGCTGGTTGTTTCGTATTTAGTTCTAAAAAAAAAAGCAGTCATAGTTTTAGCAGCATAATCAGCAGTATATAGTGTGTTGGTAATCAACGTGATTGAGCCAGTCGTACGGTGCTGCCTTGTTGGAAGACGTCTCACAGCATACCTTCTTTGCAGTTGTGATGTATAACATTTATTAGTAATTTAACGTGAATCGTGAGGTGAACTTTCAGCAGACACATAAGAAGCGTCACCGTTCCCGGCTAGACCAGTTTTGACGTAAAAGGGCTCGTTTATAAACAGAGCAGCAGTAGAAACCCTTATGCGCATACTACACGGCTGCTTATGTAGTTCGCTTAGTTTCATTAGCGGCAGTGTTCGCCCGCCTTGACGACAGGCCCCTGTCGGAACAGTCTTAGAATATACTGACACGGCCAGACGTCTGACCGGAAGTCTGTCAAGACGTTATTGATTTGTTTTACGAAGTAGTGCCCTATTACATATACTCTGACGCTCCACTCTGTAATCTTTCTCTCTCTCTCTCTTTCTCTTTTGTGCACGCCTGCGTTTTGTCTCTGCTCTTCTTTTCATCTTTCTTTCCCTTTCCCCCCTATTGTAGGGTAGCAAACCAAATGTTTCGATTCCGGTTAACCACCCTGTCTTTCGCTGTCGTACATACATGTACCTCAAATTTTGTGCTTATATATAAGAGCCTAATGGAATAAACTATATCGTATTTATTACTGGAAGGGATGAGGGGTTGCGGAGGCAACGACGTCCGCATTGGAGGATGGGACCGCGGATGGAATTTCTGTTATTTTCTTGAAAAAAAGCGTCTTGCTGTTTCAAGCATACTGCTGCGCCATTTCTTTGCGCACTACTTTAAGAAAGCCTTAAGGTTACTTCGGCTAACATGGAAGGCTATCGCGCTTTGCGCAGTTGTTTTAATAATGCATTGCAAAGGAATGAAATACGAAATGTGTGTTATCTTTGCAATTCTCCTTACTGCAACCTGTCCGCGTCTGAAGCGACAGCGCTCTCTGAACTATTCCGGGATACGTTCGGGCATTGTACTCATTAGATTTGACGCTTATTGAGTGAAGATAGGGAGACCTGAGAGTAGTCGCAGGGCTTTTAAGCGTCCTCTGCCTTGTCTTATAGATTTACCCGTTCCTCTGGAAGTGCCGTAGGTGTCTTCTTTTCCATTTTGCTATCTGTTTTACGTTTAAGCATTCAGGGTCTTCTTTTCTGTTGAGTTTCCTCGCGCATGTTATCGCCATTTACTTGTCCTACAGAGGGGTGCATAAGCGAAAGAGATTCTTTCTTGCATCTTCCATCCTTCGATCGACGTAAAACCGGGTTGCCATCGCCGCACTCTGCTTCTTCTGCTTCCACATAGCGCGCGCAGTTCGAGAGCTTTAATGGCGCGCCGTGTCCTTCCCCGCAGACTCGTGCCATTGCCTCGCGATAAGGCCTTGGCCCTCCCGAGCTGTACGTGTGACCGCACTCATTTGGGGACGCGCCGTCGAGCCCATGAAAGCTGGCGCGAGATGACGAGGAGGAAGGTTGTGGGACTCTGCAGTTTCTCACGGCGTCGTCATCTCCCCCCGACTTCATCCGCCCCACCGTTCTCCTCAAGACGAGGGTGAACCTAGCTCGAGCGTGGTGTGCTGCACCCGACGAGCAGCCGTGCAAACGCCGAGGTGCGGGGACGATGGGCCGTCCTCCCCTCTTTAGTTTGCTGCACGGAAGGTTGCTACGGCGTGGCGGGCGCCTACGTGGGAACGACTACTGTCCGGCGCTAACGAGGAAGGACTGCGTTTCGAGGAAAGGGGCTGAGGACGCACACGCAGTGTGCGAGTTGCAAAAGATGGAGGGGGGAGGGAGGTGCGTGCGCCATCGGAGTTTCTCGTCATTCCTCTGTGATGTCGAGCCTGAAAGCTCCGCGAAGGTCCTCCGTCTCCGTAGCGTCCCCCCTCTTCGTCGTTGCAACGTCGCGCGAGCTTCCGAGCTTGCGTGCAGCCCTGCGCTGACTGCAGCCGCCACTTTGTAACTCGGTGGTTCGGAGAAGGAAGGAACCGCTTCATCTTAGGCCACTCGGCTCGCGCCTTTCCGGCTGGCTGGCCAAGTCTCCGGAACGGAGGCTGAGAACGAGAATGAGCGAGACAAAAGTTTGTCATAACCGCGGTCTTGTCTTTGTAGTTCTGCGTCCATCGCGCGTAGAGCTCCTTGTCGGCCTGTGAAGAAGAGCCTCCTTTTCGCGTTCTTCTCTCTCTCTCTCTTTTTTTCGTTATTACATTGCTCTAGTCGACGTGATCGCAGAGTGACGCTTTTGTAGAGAAGCCGTAGAGAGAAGGACGCGGGGACAGCGTTGTCGTTTCCTCTCGGGCCCCTCGCCATTGTTTTAATCGCGGCTGTGTGGCAGGCACGTCGAAAGCGAGCTGCAGTATCTCGTCACTCTTAATTTGGCGAACACATCTCTTGGTTTCTCTCGTGGGTATAGTAGGGTTGCTCTCGCAGCGTGTAAACGACTCGGTGCAAGTTTACCTGAGCCATGGCTTTTCTAAAAAGGACTTACCAGGAAGTAATCTGTTTGTCATTGTCTTTTGTCAAACGATAGTAATGTTGAGATGTTCGCGAGTTATATGTAGCGTTCAAGTTGGAAAAAGTACGGAAGTTGCGGCTGTGTGAATGTGTTGCCTCCGCAGGTTGACTTTTCTTTTAGTGGCACGAGTACACTGTAGCACAAGCAACGAGTGACACCCCAAGCACTTCCGGTCGAGGACAAACTTCCTGTTTTCGAATATTCAGAAAATGTGTTTCACAAGCTAAAACTCCTACGAAATCGATGCTTTACTTAGGAGCCAAATAACTGCGAGGGTAACTAAAAATTAACTGAGCCAGGTTCGTTGAAAGAGCAGACGCTTTTCTTATGAACAGCCGGGATCGTGGCGGCACCTGCCGGAGCAGATATCAACCACGCGCTTCTCTCTACCGTGGCCTCCGCGATGTGCTTCAGCAGCGCGACGAAGCACAGTTACGAACGCCGACTTAGGCACCGAAGTCAAATATTAGGGTTGCCTCCAGTTTTTTTTTCTTCCCTCCCCCTCTCAATAGAAACCACATCTTCTACATAGAAACTGGGTGCAAACCTATTCAAAAACTGAAGACTCGATACCATGTGCTTGTCGCACCGAGCTCTACACCCGTGCACTAACGTCGGTCGCCTTTACGTAATGCTGTATAAGAGCTTTTACGTTTTTCTGGGTCGATGAGCTGGGAGGCCAGGTGTTCCATGTGTATAGGGTAGCAGAGCGCACAAAGTTTAGGTGACGTCCTCGCCTTCCCTTCCTTTCCCTCATTTCTCTCCCTCTCTCTTAAACTGCGTATCTTTATCTTTATTTACGGGCTTGCTGGATCATTTTCTTTTTTCTGTTTCGCCTCTTAACGCGCGTGCGTAATTGTTGTTCGCGCTTACGGGCAAACGTCGATTTGGCTGCATTTGGATTGTCAATTATCGCCACGTGCGAAGCACTGCCCCATTACCCACACTGTTTTCCCCTGTAATCCCACTTTTCCGTGAAGCGTTTGTCGTGAGAACCGGTGCTTCATATATACAGCTCCGCGAAGCAAATTACTCCGCTATAAATTCCTCGATCCTAATTCGCGTTTTCTTTTTCTTCGCTCGCACTCTCAAAACCGGAACAATTTCTGAAAGCTTTCGCGACGCAGTGCATTAGCCGCTCTCGAGCTTGTACCATTCGCAGCCTTAGCTATTAGCTGTGTCATCGCACAAGCAATAAATGGTTAATAAGAAGAGAACACTTCCGAATTGACTCGACTGTATACACGCTCTTCGCAGCTGCGTTCGCGTTAAACACGAATCCGAAAAAAGCCGAAGCCTGCCGGGCACACAACTCGTCTCTGCGTGTCTTTCAAAACGATGTGCCACTCCTGCTCTTCCCCATTAACCCCGCGCGCGTTGTTCGCTGGCATCCTATTTCGATCGTTTGCCGTCCCCCCCTCCATTCCTCGCTTAGCTAACGAAGTTCGCGCGTTCGAAGGTAAATTGCGGAGCTTGTAATTAGGTGTGTGTCCCCCCCCCTTTTTTTTTCATTCTTTCTTTCTTTGTGGAATTAAAGGGTCAGTCACGTACTGGCGCGCTTTTCGTTCGCTATTTCATCGTGGCTGCGCGACGCCGGTGCCCTTCCGTCAGCGGCTTTAATTGATCTCTTTGCTCGGTCGCCGCGGGTTCGTCGCTCGGCACCGAACTGACGACAATGGGGGGAGGGAGGAAGCGACGAAAGCTCGGGCACATGCAGCAGCTTGCGGCTTCTACAGAGGTGTTTCCTGCCGCATTACAACGAAAAAATGGTCCAGGCTAATGAGCACGGAAGTGGCGCAGCGACCGAGGTTCGCTGGTAATCGCTGCACGTGTTGTATACGCATACTTAAGTAGTCGCAGTGTCACGCGTGCCTCCCGCAGCCGTGGTGAAATGTGGCTGGATGGTCAACGCGTCTGGTAATGTAAGGAGGAGAGTTTAGTTCGGGTTATGGGGCGCGTATATAAGGTGATCTCGGCTGCTCTGTGCACAGAGAGCCGAGGGCGCGGCGATTGTCCTCGCGATGGGAACGCGTCGTCGTGCTCCTCCTCCCTTTCCATGCGTGGTCGGCGTTCCATAAGCCGCGGTTGTAATCCGGCCGCTCGCTCTCTCGCTCGCGCGGTCTCTGCCCATGTGAATGCTAATGGCCTTTGGCCAGCAGCAGCTCGTTCGGGCCTTCGCGGTTCTAAGCCCCCCAATCTGTCTCGCGCACTGCCTTGTGCGATCACACATGCGTTGAGGTCCCCTTTATAGACAAGCTCTTTGTGTACTTTGAGAAAAAAAAAATTGCGTGGTATTGAATTTGCATCAGAAAAGAAGAGCGGGCCGCGGAGGCCATTGAAGTCAGAGGTCATAATGAGATTTGAGAACGGGATTTTTCTTTTTTTCTCGCCGATTCTTTTTGTTTCCGTATGACGTGTTCGGCATATGCGTGGTCCGCCGTCGCTTTATCTTCGATCAGTCTCCCTCATTTTCTCGGCGTATACGCAAGCACCAGGCACTCGCGGCTTTGCGCGTATGGCGTATAAGTACGGGTATATAAGTGGCCCGGCGATCGCCTCATATTCTGTCGGACGTTTAGTGCAGTTCGTTCTGTGTTGTATCGGCTGTTATTGAGCGGCGCCGTATACCTTGACTATATATACTGTACGTTGTGCGTCGTTATAACTCAACCCCCCCTTGCCACATTACCCTCTCTCAAGCCTGTGTACGTGTGTGTGGTCGCCTACTTTAATCACTACGCGGCCCGTTCGTCGCGGCCACCTTTTTCTGCAGTGTACAGGCCTGTGTGATCTGGATTAATAGCCGCAGCCGCGGTGGCCGCGGACGCAGGACAGAGCCTCATTTGTCAATGGATCCGCGTATATATGGCCTTGCTCCTCGTGGACTTTGGCTTTGCTCAAACAATGAGCTATAGGCTCGCTGCGTGCAAGGGGGAGCGGGTTGTTCCGCTGCGGGGATATCACATTTTTCTTCTTTTTCGTATCTCGCGAGTATCGTTTCACGTCAGTGATATTAACGATCGCGGTTCTGCAGCAGGCTCACGGCGCTGTTTCCATTGATTTCGCCGTTGTGAATTAAAAGGCGCCGGGTGTCCTGAGCGTTCGGCTCAGGTTCGGGGCCATTTCTCAGTCGGCTCCTCTCGTTGCTAACATATCCTCCCTCGGACATGATTGTACTCGGAGTTAATAGGAAAATGAGTATGCGCCTGTGAAATTCGATAACGCGTGTGTTTTCTCTATATAGCTTCGTGGATATGGACAGAGACTTAAAGGCACAAGACCGACCACAGTGTGATATACATTCATAGTAAAAACGGTCGGACAGACGATAGACGTTCACCCAGACTATATATATATATATATATATATATATATATATATATATATATATATATATATATATATATATATATATATATATATGTGTGTGTGTGTGTGTGTGTGTCATTGAAAGTATTTCAGTTGCACACGGTAACAGTGTTAAATAGTCATTGAGGCTGCATTTTATTGATATACGCTCGCGAAGCGCCGCCTGGGAGGCAGTGACGATTAAGCGACCACACGATAGTGCGAGAAAATAGAAGTAGATGGGCTCTTTTCTGATCGCTATCTTTTGCTCTTTTTTTTTTTCATGCAACGAATTGCTCAATGCCTCTTTAGGTATATCTCATCTAGCTATATACTCATATATGATCCACGTGGCTGTGGGTGACAACGGAAAATGATCTCCATCCCTTTATATGCGGGAGGCGTCGTCTTGCGGCGCTGTTATCGTCGCGAAGCTATAACTGCACGCAATGCTATGCTACTGCGAAGCGATATGGCCCGGCGGGGGGTGTATTTCACGCGTGTATTATATTGCGAAAATAATCGCTTTTCGCGACTCCATCGAAATCGCTTCAGTTATCGGTCCCCGCTCGTTTTCTCGTACGGCGACCACGTCGATCGGGCGCTCGTCAAGAGACCTCCTCTCTTTACGAGGAGAGCGGCGTAAATGGCTGCACGGTTCGTTCGAGGAGATTATATGGCTCGTCGCGGTTCGCGCAATACATGCGATGTGGATAGCAGGTAAAAGTAGAGGCGACACGCCGTGTTGGTCACGTTGTCGTGTTACCGACCCCGCGGAGAAACACTTGTAGAGATGCTGGGACAATCGCGTGAAACGAACTGGGAGCAGTGCCCGGGCAGCATGAAAAAAAAAAAAAATTAAATAAAATAAAATAAATAAATAAATAAATAAATCTTTAGTTCTGCGCGGAACACGCAGCACAGTCTCAGCGTAAGGTGGAAGAGCGGCCTTCATAGAGCCCGTTCTAAACTCTTTGAGGGCGTTTAATTACTGCTTAGTTTGTGGTAAAATTAGTTTGTGGTAAAAGAGTTGAGTCCCGCGGTGAATAGCATGGTTCGAACCCCGCAGACACCCACGCATTTTTTTCTCTCTCTCTCTTTCTCTCATTATGAGCAGTAAGTGCGAAGGACATCTCCACCAGAACTCTCCTTTGGTGGTGAGCTCATAACAGAACGCTGTATAAAAGACAAGGAAATCGCATATACAAGAAGGAAAGTAAAATGTGATAATAGATATCGTGTTCTGCGTTCACATATCTTCTACTTCTTTTCGATTTTGATTTTTATTTCCCGGGAAGCGAATGCATGGGCGGGCGGTGAGAACTTGCACGCGGTGCGCAATCTTTCCTACGAAGAAAAGGGGAAAGAATAGATTACAGGGGAAGGGATATGTATATAAAAAGAAAAAAAACGCTTCTTTCGCGTAACTTCTTGCTCGAGCGAAACAAAACTGTCTCCCGGTAAGAAAAAAAAAAAACGATGCCTGCCAGTATATATACTGCGGGGCTGTAAACGTATATGTGGATTGCGGAGGAGGCCTGAAAAATACACCAGGGAGATGCGCCCAGACCATATGGCTTCGCGGCAACGCTTTTCTCGCCCTTTTAAAAATACGACCCCGGCGCGGTCGGGTTCGGGACCTCCCCTTCATATCTTTCCTTCACTTCTCCGTTCTGTTCGTTCATGGCCCTTTGTGTGTATATTTTTATTTTACTTTTCCTCTGTTCCCGGTGCCGTAACAGCTGAAAAAAGATCGCCGTGAAAGAAAAAAAAAGGAAGACTAACGTCGTGGGGAGGTTGAAGGGGAGAGGCTAATAGGGCTGATATACGAGAGCTCGTGGAAATGAGATCGTCTTGCGCCATATTTCTGTGTCAGTGTATGTTACGGCATAACATACGCTCTGACCATGCCTTTTCTCTTTATGTGCTGTCTCGTCTCCTTTTATGGGAGTTACTTTAGCGCCTCGTCGTGAATTTTGCATTCCTCCGCCCTGGATGGGTCGTATGTGTGCGTCTTCGTCGTGCTTTTTTTTTATATTATTATTATTATTCCAGACTGCTGGTACGCTTGTCCTTGGCTTTTGTAGTCACGTTATGGTTATATATGCCCCTAAGGCCAGGCCGTCGAGCGCGATTTCAAGATTATCTCGAGTGCGCGATACGTTTAGCTTAATGTATTTGCGCATGTTGCGCTGGTGCCCGTAAAAGAAAAAAAAAGAGCGTCCTGAAACTCCTCGTACGTTATATTGCGCACTGGGATTCAATAAATTTAAGCGTTAGTTCGGGAACGGGTACTTAAAATAGTCATGCCATATATGAAGGAAAAGTGCTTATACGGCACTGAGAAATGGGCTTAAATTTGTACTTTTCGACCCATTATTCGGGAAAATTTCTTTCGAAATGTTACTCTATAAGGACAGTGTTGCACGGAACGGAGGCAGCCGGATAATAACTATAGTTATTATCCGGCTGCCTCTGTTTAGAGAACGTATAGAGGCGCACAGAATTACAAGATGACATTAATAAATTTATTTATTTATTTATTTATTTATTTATTTATTTATTTATTTATTTATTTATTTATTTGTACGAGCGAGCCGTCCAGTTATGTAACATTTAATTTGAACTCAGTTCATGGGAAAACGTATAACGACTCGACCGTCCTTTGGACATTTTAAAGCCCGCCACCCACGGCCCGTCATGACGCCCCTCTCCTCCCCTCTCCATCTTCTCAACAGTGCATATATGATGGGAAACCTATTCACCTCTCGATAGCTTGGGTGGCATAAGCTATACCTGTGCCTGTTCATGAAATAATAATTACTTACCGCAACTGCCTCTCTCTATTCTTTCGTTCCTCACTTTTCATTTGTGGCATGCTCCACGATTCGCGCACCCACTGCGCACGCGTGCCGTACCGCATAGTAGTGTGCACATCGCACGGTCGGTCAGTTCGTCCCTCTGCTTAAACCCTCGCGCACGCATTTGCGTGACTCGCGCGATTTCCGTTCGGCGATGGAGCGCCCGTCGCGTGATACCCGCGCTTAGGCGGCGCGCGATGTGCGCCCGCCCCCGTGAATGACGCCGCGGCGCCACGAGCATATGCGTGTGTGGCCTGCCCCGCCATCTTAGAATTTGTTTCTTGTCTCTCTTGACCGGGTGTGGACGACGAAAGCGTGTGGCTCCAGCGGGTTCGTTACGCGAGCACACCACGCATTTTGCTATATATAGCTTGCGATTGGCTATCTCGGTATTTCACAGGTATAGGTGGCGTCTTCACTGAAGTCCTCGTACCATATAGTGTAGTACGCAACATGCACGGTGAGACCGTGCGTGTTATTTCGTTTATTCTCTGTTTCTTTGTACCAACTATATAGCAAGCGTGCGTGCGTGCGTGTGTGTGTGTGTGTGTGTGTGTGTGTGTGTGTGTGTGTGTGTGTGTGTGTGTGTGTGTGTGCGTGCGTGCGTGCGTGCGTGTGTGCGTGCGTGCGTGCGTGTGTGTGTGTGTGTGTGTGTGTGTGTGTGTGTGTGTGTGTGTGTGTGTGTGTGTGTGCGTGTGTGTGTGTGTTCGTGTGTGTGTGTGTTCGTTCCTGTATTTCTCTCCCCTGCTTCCCTATTATGTCAGCGATTTCTATACGCCGGCTAAGTTATCTTCCTTTCCATAAAGGCTTATCTATCTATCTCTCTCTATCTCCCTCTCTTGAAATCTGTTACGTCGTGCTGACGTATGACCACTTACGTGTCGCCGCGAAATTAAAAAAAAAAAAAGAGATCGCAAGTTATATTTAAAATTTAGTAATCAAGCTTTTCCATCGAACTTCGCGTGAATATTTTCATAAAGAAAAAAGAAAGACTGAGCATTCCAAACCAGTTCAGTGTTGCACTTCAGTTCCCGTAAGTTGTGCAAACTATACTGATGAATCCGTGTTCAACACCCAGCCAGGCTCGTGAAACACTGTCGGCGCAGCGTGTTATCCGCGGCTTGAACGCATTCAACAGCTTTGAACGCCCTCGTTCGTGCTTGCTCGCCATCTCCGGCGCATGCTCGCGGTGCACACGCGCGATTCCCTGCGGGGTTTGCTTCTCCTCAAGGGAGTCACGCCGCCCCCGGAGACTATCGAGGCCGTTCCGCCGGAGGCGGACGCTCCTGGCGTCGGCATTGCGCGCGTGTTTTCCGTCGTTCACGCGTTCACGTGTTTCGTCTTACTTGTTCGATCAATTCGCCTACTCGTGAGCATGTCCCTTTCGTTGCGTTTTAGTCCCCCCCATTTCTGCGCAACATGTTGGAGCCAAGTAAGCGTGCGGCTCGGTGAGCTCAGGAGCTGCTGGCAATCGATTTTTGCCGTGTCTCCGGTAAAAACGCGCGCTTTTCTATATCGCCGGCACGTTCCGGCATCCCGTTGCTCGCGAAGTACGATGCAACGCCACACAACCTTCCATGGGCATGCCGTAGATTCGAGATTCTGGTGAAGACGCGCTTCCTTGAAGTTCCAGTTTTGCGATAGCCGAAGCGAATGGCCGTTTATGAGGTCGTGGCGAAACACTTGACGACTTTTTGAAGTAATATGCGCTGTAAGTAAACTGGTCTTACAGGAATGAGCCTCACGATTTGTCGCTGCGGTGTATACTTGCTCTGGATGAATCTAGCCGGTATAACGAACTATGGATGTCGTATTACATGCGAAATGCAAGTTGCAGCATGTCTTGCCTTCTTATGGCGGCTCCTTTGCGAATTGTTTGGAAGCATCGTGGCGCTTCGACTGAGTGAGTGAGTGAAACAACTTTATTGATGATCCGGCATAAAGGGGGGGAAGGGGTAGCGGAATTAAAGCGAGACACTAGCGTGCTCGGACGTCCCGGAGCAACCTCACTCGCGTCAAACCCGTGGGGCCGCCGCTTTCGGCCGCTGGCGTTCCAGGATGCTAAGCACGTGCTGGACCACGTCTCTTTGGTTGAAGATTATGGCGTTTTCACTTGCCATCTTGGTATGATAAATACACATCTTTATATAGGTGTCAAAAATGCGCGTGGGTATAATAAGGCGGGAAAGCTTTTTCGTAACAAACATTTCGCTCGCGTTGTGTGCGGTCTCTATAGTGCTGTAATTTGAAAACTCGAATATTCGGTATCACGTTGCCTTCTAACTTGTCCAATGGTTTTCTATACTCGTCACTCGTCAACCTATACATATACACCACCGTTGTCGTCGCTCGCACACGCTCACGCGCCCAGATATATATGGCCCGGTCCGGCATTACTAAACGCACGGTTCCTCGCTAACGAAACAGCCAGCATACTCTCTCAGTGCGTAGCACGGTGCACGAATGTGCGTTGTTGGGCGAGTTGGTGCATATATAACTTCAAAGATATATAGCGGCGAGCGCGAAATTATGCGCGGACGAGGGAGGATCCAAAACAAGGGTACACACTCTCGCTTCCTGTGTCGGGCCTCGACTAAATTTGCGCGCGTCGCCCACTACACATACCTTTAAAGCGGAGTCACGAATCGCCTCTAATTTCCAAAGTGCTCGTAAAATGCTCTGCACGCAACGCTTTCCTACCGAAACCCTTGCGTCGCGCCGCAGCCTCCCTCGTTGCGTCGGTCACGAATCCGTGTCTCTCCTCGGCTTCCTGGATTTTTCGTTTTCGCGGCTGCTTTCGCGAGGAATCTTGTACGACGGACGACACGACCATCGCTCGCTTTTTTTCTTTGCTTTCTTTCTCTCTCTCTCTCTCTCTCTCTCTCTCTCTCTCTCTCTGTGCGCTCGTTCGGCTCGAGAAGCACTTATGCCCTTTGGGAATTTGATGGAGAAGCGCGCTCGCGTGCGTGTGTGCACCACTGTGATCGCTCGCTTGGTGCCTTGGTCGGCGCTACGTGCGTCTATCCACTGCTGTCACGGTTTACCGTTTCGTGTCTATGCGCTGGAAGTTAATGAGACGCGCAGGACGAAGGAGAGAAGCGGGTCTTTCGGGAATGCGAACTTGCCCGACAGGGGAATGATAAACGATCATTTTAAAAATTTGTTTCGTCGTTATTGTTTCCATTCAACCGTGTTACTGCTTGTTCTCTTCCTCGAAAATCTCCATTCGAGACTTGTTTGCGGCGTCATTGACGGAGTTACGTAACCGCGGCGACCCTCGATTGCTCGACATTGCGATGTTGCAATACTCGTTTCTTCTTTATACGCGCACCAGAATTTTACGTGTAAGAACCAAACAACGTGATGGATGTTTTTTCCGGCTGTGAAGTTTCTCATTTTGTTGCCTGACTGCTTAGGCAGTCTCGGCTGACTCGCCAAGAATTGTACTTTGCTCATTGGTTGTCGAACCGATATTCACCGTTTGCCAGGAAAGGCTGTTTGGTCTTTCATTTAATTTAATGTTTCATATAAAGCATCGACAACTATGAAAGAACTGTATAGAGGATGGCAGATTTCTTGGTTTTTGGTTCGGCTCCTAATTTCCCATAGTGTCACTGACTCGTTGGATGTGTAAATACATTCAATACACGTAATAGAAGTTAATCACTTTTTAGGGGCGAAGCTCCTTAGGACCTAGCCTTGTCTTCCGTTGTGGTCACGGTATAGAACCGTTGCTATAGTCGAAACATATTGTGACACACACACACACACACACGCGCACGCACGCACACACACACACGCGCACGCACGCACACACAAACACACACACACACACACACACACACACACACACACACACACACACGCACGCACGCACACACAAAAAAGGTTTTACAATAGACTTCCAACGTAGACATAGGCTAATTATAAGGTAAGAGATCGCTGTTCCCGGCGAAAATAACCTATCGAGAAGAGTATTGACGAGTTGATCTCTACTAAAATGTGCCTAGATGTTGAGGCTTCTCAAGGAAGTCTGTAAAGGCACTATATGTCCCAACAAATTACCCATATTAAAATGGTATCTTGCCACCGGTAAGATGGCGGGTTCTTGGATTCACTTTCGAGGCATATCCTCCACTCCGGCAATTTTCTAAATCCTCCTTGAATTGCCTAAGACAACTGGAAGGCGAAATAAATTTACATTTCTATATACACTTTATGTCACTCAATTTACATTATATGGGGCAACGCTCGGGTAACGTACGGTTACTCGCCGATACGATACCCAGAGCTTCGCCCACTCGTCATGATTCACATCGTGGAGATTCGTGGATTTTTTAAAATGTTCTCTGTGTGTTATACAGGGCCTTTTATCTTAGCTCTCTGTCCCTGAAACGGATTCTTTCTGCCACTAGGTGTTTTATTCCATGTGTCGCAACCACCATCTACTCAAAAAATAAGTTTAAAAAAAAAAAAACACGAATTTCTACTGGAGCTGTAAAGGCGCTTACGCAACACTTTTCGGTCGCTAATGGACTTCGCCGTCGCGTTCTGCGTCGCCACTGAAAGCGACATCACAACCTCTGATGGATTTAAGTGGCTCGGCGTATTACCGTTTCGCTAAGCCGCCATCACCGCCGCCGCTGCTGCTGCTGTCGCGAGTTTTCATTCATTTTTTTATAGTATATACTCCACTTGAACATACTGCACTCACGTGCGCCGAGTGCATAGACACTCTGTGCGTTTTGCACATTCTTGTACATGTTTCTGCGCGTTTATTTCTTTATTGCGGTTGCTATCTCGTATAAGCTCAACGACGTTTCTCTCTCTCTATCTCCCCTATAGGGAACCCCGCAAGGTAGTTCTGGCCAAGGGCCCCACGGGGCTGGGCTTCAACATCGTCGGCGGCGAGGATGGCGAGGGCATCTTCATCTCCTTCATCCTGGCTGGAGCACCCGCCGACGCAAGCGGGGAGCTGCGGCGCGGAGACCAGATACTCTCCGTAAGTCACTTTTTTTTACGTAGATACTCTCCGTTAGTCTTTTCTACAGAGATACTCTCCGTAAGAGTCTCTCTCTCTCTCTTTCTTTTAATCTTTTCCTATCTTGCTCTCTCGTCTGCTGCCTGGTGGAATTCATAAGCGCAGCCCGAGGCAATGCGCAGCGACGTTGCCGGAGTGAATGGCTCTCTGCAGCGATGATAGAACGCGGATGCTGGCATCCGTTTGCATCAGGCGTAAAAAGCACACGCCGCAGAGTTGTCGCAGCGGCATAGCACCGAGGAGTGTATATTTACGTTCGTTTTTGTCTTTTTTTTTTTTTTTTTTTTTTGTCAAATGTACGAAGAAACTGAATCGAGCTAGGCGCGGGGGTTGTCACAGCCATAAATTAAGGCCGCAGGGTTCTCTTCATTGCACGTGCGCAACGGTTCGGCGAGACCGCGTGGTTTTCCTTATAAAATATCCCACGATGCGTGCGTCCTGCAGGGTGCGGTGGGCTGGAAGCGAGCGCATTTGCCTTCGCAGCTCTTATCTCGGTCCTTCGTGATCCGCAGGCTGGGAGTGGCTTCGAAGCGATGAGCCCGGAGAACTCGAAGGCCTTTCAGCCACTTTCTTTGTTTCGGAAATTCGTCGGCCTGTTGTTTTCGCACGCTGCTTAGCAAACTCATCATTCTCGCGCACACGCACGCCCACACAAACCCGGATACCTCTCATCTTCTCCGCAACGACTTCGGCGTTAAACGGCGTAAGTCGACGCGTGCTCTGGCAAAATGTAAGAGTGTATAAGCTGATAAGGCTGCGATGGGTGCTAGTTGGTTCGACTTCATTCTGTTGGTTCTGCTTGCAAACACTCATCATGCTACGTGTCCGTCGGGCCTCGCATGGAATAGCGCTGATGCCATGGCTGATCATCTCTCTCCCACCGCAGGTGAACGGCGTAGACCTTCGGCACGCGACGCACGAGCAGGCGGCGGCTGCCCTCAAGGGGGCCGGTCACACGGTCACCATGGTGGTTCAGTACAGGCCCGATGGTGAGTACTCATTCCAGAGCTCTTGTTTCGTCCTTTCAGCCGCTACAGTGACCGCTCTCGGCCATTCCTGCTGTGTCGTCAAGCGCCGTTTATTTTCATCGCTCCACGGCCTGGTCTTCTGTATGCCTGTCACTGTGGAGCTTTCTCTAGGCCATGCGCTTAATTTAATAGCTTCAGCCATTTGCGTAAACGCTTGGTGAGCGTGGTCGCCAGTCCATCGCGTCTCGACCACGCCATGTTATCTTCGTCGACGTGTATACACGATGTGTCCTTACCTTTTCCTTTTCTTCTTTCTGTTGTCGGCTAGTACACATCGTCAAGACGCGAATGCTTTTGAATATCTATGTTTCTCGTAGCACAGAAACACCTTTATTTTACTTCATTTCTCACCGGGAATACCCAATTACGCAGCCCTTGTATTCTACAACTTAATTGGGATCATAATGAGAAAATTACCCGGCAAGATGTATTCCGAGTGTTTCGAGTAATTAGCGTGTACAACTTTGCCCTCTTTATCGTTCGTGTAGCCTCAAGTCGGTCGACAACTACAACAGCGTGTTTCTTGGCCTTCAATTTACATACTAAAATTTCCTATGATCTGCGGTTCCTGTGTTAGTGCGAAGATGGTGCGAAAAAATGCGAATGTAACAAAACTTGGTTAGTTTTCCGCTGACTGCGCGTATCGTATCCACTCGTTCTGCGTCGTTAGGTATAGTCGTATTAGCGTGCGATATAAGTGCGCTGCATGATGTCTGGCTGTATAGAGTGAGATATTGGATTCATTAGCGGTTTTTTTTTTTTTCGTAAAAACTTTTATTTTCGCGGTGAACAAAATGATGACCACGCATTCTTGTAATGGGCGGCCGCTCGGCGCTTTCTTGTTTTCAACGGCAAATGGGTAGCCATCTGCGAAGGCTGCGTCGGAGCAATGCCTTGGATTTATATACGCAAGTAATACTCGTCAGAGCCCTATAAGACAAAAGCTAGACCGAAATCGGACTCTTCGCTGAATAACTATCCCATTTTCTTCCGGTCCGCTGCATCGCAATTTTCCGCGCGGCGAAGGGCGAATCGCTGATTGCCTGGCGACCGCTGTCGTGGCGACGACAGTGTCCGACGAGGCGTGGCCTGTAGAAAAGCGGCAGCTTCGTTATCTGCATCTGACAGGCCCGCGGCATCAATGCAACGATCGCCGCGGACACCATCACCCCCTTTCCCTTACCCGTATCTGTTTACTATCGCCGCCTGTACCGCACGCGTCCGCTGTATAACATTTAGTATTATTTTTATCCTTCGTCCGTCTCTCTCTCTTTCTTTCTCTCTTTCGTTTCTTCTTTGTTTCGTAAGCATCTACAGTCGTTCTTAAGGTTGGCGTTCCGAGAAAGGGGGAGGGGGGGATGTTGTGTCTTTGAGGAGAACTGCGCTCTCTGCAATTTCACGCGGCGTCTCCTGCGAAAGTAGTTTCGCCGCAGTGCATCGAAGCAGTGCGGGAAAGCCTGCCTTTCTTTCGCGTGCTCACTTAGCGGAGAAGGCGCGTTTTCGCCGGCTTCTTACCTATTGATGGCCGGCGACGAGACGATTGGGCTACGGCCGCTGACGGACGTAGCAGCAACACCTTTCAGGTCTCGCCGCCTCGCCGTTATTTTTTTTTCTTTCTCGCCGTTTCTTTGCCTCTAGACGACGACGCCCTGAACGCCAGACATCTCTCAGAAGGAGCGCCTTCTTCTCTCTCTCTCTCCTGTTGCCTCCTTTCCACTGCCGCATCACGGTAATAGCGCTGCGCCAGCGAACCGCCACACCTGCTGCTGCTGCTGCATCCGACGGGCGGCGGCTGTGCTTAGGAGATGGGCTGCTGCTGCTGCGGAAACGGCGGTGCTGGTGTTGCTGAAAGTTTCATCGCCAGTGCCCTGTTTTCGTTGGCACCCCGGCAGGCCTCGTCCATTGTTTTGTTGAGTGCGACATGAAGACAACCGCGGCTGAGACGCATTCCTGGCAGCGCGTAATGGACTGTCGCCGTGGGCCTATTTTTATTTTATTGCGCCAAATGGGATGGAGGGGGAGCTGACCGCAAGGAAGAGACGCACGCATTAAAGATGAGGTCCATTCTACTCGTTAGTTTATTGGTTTTATTCGCATGCATCTTATGCGGTAGAGTTTAACCATTTGGCGTTATAGGCGGTCCTTCCTAGGCGCCAGTATTCGAGACAGCGAGAAATATGTCAAACATGATAATTTACTAGAGTGAGTGAGGAACTGTTCAATATTTCCGGCATCAAAGCCATCAAAGGATAATTTCCGAAGCGGAACGACAGCGTCCCAATAAGCGTGCTTAGCTAAATTTGCTGTTCGGGACGCTTATTTCCGAACGCTGTCACTTTATACTTCGAAGCGAGGTGGGCTCGCCTGGCAACGCATATTACAAGCTTGGTTAAAACTGCCACCGTTGTTTAAAACTGTCACTTGGATCGTTCCAGCGTTCTCGGATATTTCTAGCCATTCATGCAAACTATGGTGTGAAGAACCGAACAAATCTTTGCTTAAGTTACAAGACATCGCCTCTTCACTCGTTCATTGTGTCTTCATTCGTGTAGGGCTGCCATGCACCATGGTGTTTCGCTCAGCTTTATATGTTCTGTACTTTACTAGCTTTCTAGGCGGCCACTTTCTAAATTGCCATCGTGCAATTTCTACGCAAGGCATGTCGGTCTTTCTTCTTTTCTCTCTCTCTCGTTTTTTTTTTTATTATTATTTTTATCCGGAGTCACCGAAGAATGTCTATTTACGCTCAGTTGACCTGTCTGGCGATACGTCGAAACTTTTCTTTTTTTAACAATGGAAGAAGCTTGGCTGGATGCCAACTTGTAACTGCCGAGAGGAAGCAATCAGCAGGGCCATTCTCCGGAATTCCTTCTGCCGGCACATTGTTTTGCATTTCTAAACAAAGCGGTAACTTTCTTTGTAACAAATTACCGGTGTGGACTTGTACGCTAAGTGAGTTTCGGTTATTCCGACGGAGTGTCGGGGTTACGCAAACTTCGCGCTTTATACCTTTTAGACATTTCTGTTTTATTTAAATCTTTCATGAAATTCTTCGTTATTTAAATCGAAGTAGTGCTTCGCCTATCACTAGAATTCGACTCTTGTATGCTGAGAATATTTTTACTCCTATCTTACCGTAGCAATATTATCTAAACCAGTGGTCGGCAACCTATACAGCCAGCGGGCCGCGTGCGGCCCGCAGGGCACTGTCAGAACCCTCCCTCTCCCTCCCCTTCTCACTTCCTATCTCGACTGTAAAGAAGCTCCCTTCGGCATTAAACAAGCATGATTGCTATTCGACTTTAAATAAACATGCGAATATTCCAGCTTTGTACGTTATTGTCAATTCGCAGAATTTTTTTGTTTCTCTTTGCCGGCAAAGCCCCCCCCCCCCCCCTTCCCCCCCCTTGCCGAAAAGCCGTCCTGCTCCCGCCATGCCTCATGCAGTCTCCGCCCTCCGTCTCAAAAGCTTGGGGACCCCTCATCTAAACAAAGAAAAGGCCGTTTAAAACAGCTTAGTAAACATGCGATCATCCTTGGTTGCTGTGTTCTCATGTCCAGCTTTCTTGTTGTCGCGTGTCAGCACACAGGCGTGCAGTAACAACTGCGTTCCGTTTCACGATATGCTGCTCTAAACAGTAGAGCGGGCTAAGCCTATCGGTGGTGGTGGTGATTAAAAGAAGAAAGATACGCGCAATTTCTGCAGCCCAAAAGGGAGCACGGCGCAGCGTCTAAAAGCCTATCGCCCTTTGAAGAAAAGGAATATTGCAAGAATGCGGCTTCTACGACTGATGGCTCGCCGCTTGAAAGGGGCACGTCAGCTGTTTGTGGAAACACAGCTTTCAATCTCTCAATAGGAGAACGAAGTCGTTTGCTGCACGTGCTTCCCATATGGTTATTTCACGCTCACCAATCCGATTGAAAGCGCAGCTGGATTTTTTTTTCTCTCTCTCTCTGTTCTTTTATTCAAGGCACGCACCATGCATCCAGCACGCGCACGTTCGACACGCCTGTGTGCCTCTCCCAGCGACTTGTGTGCATGCCGCGCATGATAAAAGCGGTCGATGGCGGCTGTGTTATTTGCTCATGCGCTCTAAGAAAAAAAAGAGAGAGTTATTTGACTCTGTTTCGGGAGGCCTGACTTGCCACGTATATGACTTTCTTTAAAGAGACGCGTGAACTCTCTTTGGGGATTATTATAATCTCGTCAGAGAGCCGTGGGGCCCTAAAGAGTTAACGTGTCTCTTTAAAGAGAGTCGTTACTGGCTAGTCAGGACTTACCGAAAAGTGAAATATTTTTTTTTCTTAGAATATACGCACATACACTCGCTTTCGACATATATATTGCCGCATTCGCTCGAATAATCGGCATTTGCGGAGGACTTTGCAGTAAACGTGCTTCGGAGTTGAGCCGACGGCGTTGGGATCGGTCTGCCTTGGAACGAGCTCTCGCTTCGCGCCCATCCTCGCTTATAGTGTACTTAAGGAAACTTTTGACTTCGGTTGCGGTTTTCTTTTGCGCTTCCTCGGAAAGGTCGCGATGCGCGTAGTGTATACATAAACTTTCACGCATATCCGCATACGCCTTGCTCGTCTCTGAAAGTGCCTTCAGCCGAGGTAGTTAAGGAAGGCCGCGCGCGTCGCGACGATCGTCGTCGCATAGGGAGGCACGCTGTTGCGCTTCCCGTAATATCCTTTTGCGTCGTCATAAAGATGGCTTATTACACGGCACTGTCCATCCTTGCGGGGGGGGTCCTCGCATTTCCCAGACGGCCGGTGCGGTCTCCCTAAGCATGCGCCTCGGATGCTTTTTATAACCCACGCCTTGCGCGCGCGCTCTCTTTGCAATGATGGTGGTATACATGAGAGCTTGTTTGCCCTGTCCTCGTCTAAGCCCGTGGGCGTGGAACGGTATCGTATGCCGCGCAGTTGATAACATCTTCTTTCGAGGTTTTCTTGATAAGCGCTCGCGCATGTTCGCTTCTTGTTGTAACTGCGTCACAGCGCTTGCTTGCGTTCTCTAGCTTGATTTAGCAACTATAGAGGCACAGGGACAGGAAAAGCGCACTGAAGCAACGGCGGGTATTCGATAGGATGGGCGAACATTCGCCGTCCACGAGGTCGTTATTAGAAATCGAAGATAAATGGTAGCTTCGCGTGATTTTCTTGGCGTGCTCCCGCACATTCGACTGCCTCGCAGTTTGCTTTTGTTTCACGAAGGCGAGTTTTCGTACTGAGGCTGATCTATTTATACAGCGCCGCTTCACTTATGTTTCGACGTTGAATGTCGTCTGCGCAGTACTGATCGCGAGGTATTTTCACGCAAAGAATACATCCACAAAATGTGATGCAACGACAAAAGATCACGTCGCTTACGTCTGGGTGATGCTGATGCATACATAGGAAATATGGTCTGTGCCGAACAGTATGTTAAGAGCGACTTAACGAGCAGAATCCAGGGAACGTGTCCACTGCCGCCATCGTCACTTTCTATCTATCTAGCTAATAATAATAATATCTGGGGTTTAACGTCCCAAAACCACGATATGATTATGAGAGACGCCGTAGTGGAGGGCTCCGGAAATTTCGACCATCTGGTGTTCTTTAACGTGCACTGACATCGCACAGTACACGGGCCTCTACCATTTCGCCTCCATCGAAATGCGACCGCCGCGGCCGGGATCGAACCCGCGACCTTCGGGTCAGCAGCCGAGCACCCTAACCGCTATACCACCGCGGCGGACATCTATCTATCTATCTATCTATCTATCTATCTATCTATCTATCTATCTATCTATCTATCTATCTATCTATCTATCTATCTATCTATCTATCTTATCTATCTATCTATCTATCTATCTATCTATCTATCTATCTATCTTATCTTATCTTATCTTGATATTCGATGTCTTCCTATCACTATCGGCGATTTTTCGCAAGCCAAAAAACAAGTCGTTTTGTTTATGTCTTCTTCTCCGACGCCGGGTGCCAACGCTTCGCCGCTGGGATTCGCGCTCGCGACAGCTGCCGCCGAGTGTCCATGGATGCCGCCGCCGCCGCCCTTGATCAGAGCGCGTCCCTTGTTCCGGCCCCGTGGCAGCCGCCGACGCATTCCAGACTCGATTTGCCGCCCCATTTTAGCTCCGTTTCTTTCTCGCTGTCTTTAATTCTTATCTCCCGAATGCGTCCTCGTATCATTCATTGCCGTGTCCGCCGCACCGCCACTTCTCTTTTCGCTCCTTCGCTTCTTTCTGGGCGAGTGTAGCGCACAATGCGTTGATGAACCGTACGCGCCTGCGGCCCTATTTAGGGGAGTTGCTCAGCGTGCCGGGTCTCTTTCTTCGCGCGTCGCTTCCTTTGTCTGTCCGCCCCTTCTAAAGAGGGATCGTTGTTTCCAAGGGACGCGCGCTTTTTTTTTTTTTTCTCAGCCTCCTTATAACGTGTGACAATTACAAGAGCTCTCGCCACTGCATGATCGCTCTTTCCTTCTTTTTTTTTTTTCTCCTTTCGGGGGATTGTAGCGAGCTTGTCGCCTTGGTCTATTCTCGCGCTCCATTTCAAAGGACTCTTTGTTATTAGGCGCTGCATGCGTTGAGACGCCGGGAAATTTAAAGGACAAAAAAAAAAGGGGGGGGGGGGCGTATGAGAGAGAGAGAGGGAAGGGGGGAATACGAGAAAGACAGGGAGGTTAACTAGACTATATACGTCCAGCTTGCTACCCAACATATGGGGAGGGGAATAAGGGGAAAAGAGAGAGAGAGAGAAAACAATGAGACGGAGAAAGAGAAAACTATCAGTGCATAATTTCACAATGCACACACAGTAAAAAGCATAGCGAGCACGCGGACATTTTGGAGTGTCCGGAGGGCATATATTCAGCGTCCTGAGTTGTCCTCGTATACGAAATCGTGGTGGGTCCACGTACGAGAGTGCTGTCATCGCTGAGGAATGCACATTATTCGCGTGTCGAGGCTGAGTAGTCTCCTTTATGCAGAGCAATTTAACGAATCGTGATGCGTGTGCAAAGAGTAGTGCAGCGAAATATGTGTAGCGTAATGTTAAGAAACATAAAACGGGTGTGAATTAAGAGTGTGAAAGTTTGAAATTAAGAGGAAAACGATTTGGGCAGGCCATGTATAAAGCATACAGTGTCAATAACTGGGAGTATGTTAAAGTCATGTGCCTAAAGATAGAGGAGCTCGAAGAACGTTTCGCTCACTATAAGGGCACAATCCGAAATCACTTCACAGGCGGCCCGCAAAACTCCACATTGAGCCTGCATAGGTCCAAGGATTTTCTCGCGAACAAGCTACTCTACTGTGTCGCTTGCGTATACGCCCATGGGCTTTGGTTATTCAAGAGTGGATGGTGCGTTTTCTCGCTTTGTGCCTTATGCGGTCAGATTGGTGATGTATGACACTGGTATTTGACGCCGCGGAAAGGAAGCGTTTGCTTCGCGACGTACGAGAGAAACGTTTTACACAGGCGAGCTTCGAAGACGACGTCGTGTTCCCTAAAGGGCCCTCGCCAATCAGGAATGAAAGTTCATAGACCTTTCTACAAGACGCGGAATTGTTCGTCATCTAGTGACGCACTTTTGATAAGAGCGCATGAGATTCTCAGGAGGAACAATAGTCAGATACGCGCACCAGGCTAACCCCCCCCCCCCCCCTTTGCCGCAGGAACTTGGTACATTATATTCTGCACATCTGACGAAATCGGGAAAACTCGCAGTCATGTATACGATGGTGTCATCTGGCGCAAGGCGGGGTTAATTGAAAATCGATGGACGAGGGGGGTTGGTCCTGCGGTGGACCCGGAATTCGAGGACGGCGACGATCATTTTAATGGTAAAATGCATAGCAGAGGGTATACGATATTTTGAAACTTCTATAGCGCAGCTTTATGACACATTTCGACGAGCAGCCGTAGCGATAATTACGCGTCCGAACACTTTCGTATTTCGGCCAATTCCGCGTATAGTTTCAGCCTGCGCGGAAAATGGCGCATCGTCTGACCCAGATGCGCCGTCACTCGTCCGAGTTAACCAGTGGAATCGGATCGGTTTACTAATTAATGCAGCTCCGTGCTCAGCGGCTTCCGACTTCCTTCCGGCATCAGACCGCACGCCGCCCGCTTTCCTCTTTTCCTGTTGCGGACGTCCGTAGGCGCAATTCGCCGAACGCTGTCCACCTATTTATAGTTTCGCTCGAGTCGTAGAGAATTCTGTGTGCCACTAACTAAAACTAGCATTTAGTTAACAACTCTGCCCCCCCCCCCCCCTCTCTCTCTCTCTCTCTCTTTCTCTCTCTTCCGGTGCGCTAGCTACTCGGCCCCACTTCCTTCCGGCGTGATGCGTGCCGTCCCTCTTCGTTAGTTGAACGATCCGCCGCCATTTGTTTGCATTTGCACGCCGTCAATGTAGCGCTCGGGAACAACGAATTAGGTAACTGTAGCAGGTTACAACATAACGAAGAAAAAGATATAAGCTTCGCCCAGAGCCACCGCTGGTCCTTCAAAAGAGAGAGAAGAGGAAGACGGGGAGGTTAACCAGGCTGTTGCAGGCAGTATTCGGTATGCTACACTGCACTGGGGTGGAGAAATAAAGTATTGGAAAGAAAGCAGAGAGAGAATAAGATAATTTGCATATAGGTGACCCATCCAATTACGTTCGCTAATTGTCGGGACGTAAAGCAATATTTCGAGTTCATTTCTCGTACGGATATGCGATTGAGCCGCTTCTTTTAGACCGAAAGTGTTACAGCTCCGGCAAATTTGGTCATGACATCATTTCTCAGACAAAAGTAATATTTCCGTCAGAAACGGTGAACTTGTGTTTTTACCGTGTGCCTCTATGATTTTCATTAGCAAAGAGAAAGTACTTAACGCTCCAAAAGATAACAAGCCAACACGGCTATCTTACAGAGGGGATGGGCAGGCGCACTGCAGCTCTGCGCGTGGAGCGTGTTATTTCTTCTTAGGTTGTAAACGACTCTAGTACGCTTCTTGTTATTCATTCTCCAGCCGCCCGTGCCGTCCGCTGTGTACTGTGGATTTGTCGGCGCACTTCAGTCAAGATTGCTTTCGTCAGTCAGTGCGTTCCATGCCGAATACTTGTAAGCGCTCTGGCTCGCTGGAAAGCACGAACTTCAGGTGTTCGCGCGAGCTCCCGCGCAAACGTTGTGACATGTACGCGTTTAACTGTTACAGGCTTTCTACCTTCACTTCCGCGTTTACGGACCTTAAAGGCCAACTGTTGAAATTTTATGTTGTAGAAATTAGTTTTGTATAAGTAGCGTGTACTATTGAAACAATCTTATCAAGGCCTGTAAATCTTGTAATAGTTTTATTAACGCCTTTTAGGTGGCACCAAAGATAACGACGCGAGCGCCTGGTGTTTAGCAAACATGACGCAGTTCTTAGACCATGCTTTCCAAGAGTCTCAGCTCCCTTCCCCTCCCCTCTTCAAGCTCAGGCAAAGATGCCTAAGAGCTGCGCCGGTTCTCATTGTTCTTGGTTCTCCGTCCAACTTCCAGTGAATGATGGTGTTGTTTTCTTTCTTTCTTTTTTCCGCGATTTCCGTATCAGCAAAGTTTGTTTTCGCTTTTCGTTACCCATCCGCTCGCATTTCGAGCGTAAGATTTTCCAGTGAAACTAAGCTTTATCATATTGCTTGAAACTACAATTTTCGCGCGGTCGAAATTTCTTCGCAAAAATCGGTCTTCAACCGTGTTTTCTCGAGGACAGAGCTTAAGTAGAATGGTAAGGCGATTCGCTTGCTTCTGGTTGATCCTCCGCGTTATGTCCTTCCGCCAGGCGTCGTTTAAATCTGCCTGACTCAACAAGCTGCACTCGTGAACTTCCTTAAATGGCAAGTTTTGAAAGCTGGATCTTCGTTTCGCCGCTTCTCGCTCGCTACAGCGGAAGGTCAAACATGGCATTCCATCGGCGTTCTTCATTGTTCTGTGAGAAATCAGAGGTATCTTGCCTCTCTTTTTTTCTGTTTTCTTTTCATTGTCGTTATTATTCTCTTTCTCTGCAATGCGTCAGTTGTTGACGCGTGTTGCACGTGTGTTAGGACGCGCGGCACGGCTAACATCCTTGCAGCGCCGCCTCGGCAGTTAATTCGCTCTCTCAATCCAAGATGGATGATTAATGAAGCAGCTTCCGAGAACTACGTAACGGAAGCGTCCGTACACGGTGAGTAATTCAGGAGCTAGCTATTTTAGTCGTTTTCCGGATGAACACATCGCTTGAAGGTGGCAAGAACGGTCGTGTCGTATCCGAGAGCGAATATATGCTGCGGCATTCAGTTTTTTATCCACACGGTTAGGTTCTATACGTGGTCGCCGAACGACCGCGTGCCAAGAAGTTGCAAAATGCGATCCTTGGCAAGAGCGCATAGCCCTGCGCACAAGAGGGGCAGGGGTGGGGGGCCCAACCCTCCCCCCCCCCTCTTGTCACCTAAGAGGCGGGGGGGGGGGGGGGGCAAAGTCTGCCCCATACTTGGACTTAGAAGGGGAGGGGAGCGCTGCGATGAACCTTCGCCCCCCCCCCCCCTCCCCCGAAGGTGAACCCGGCGCACGCCTATGCAAGAGCATATAGTGCCTGAACCACATTTGGTTACTCACGGTCATTAGTGTCCTCGGTTCACGTCAACGCGTAATGTTTGGCATACTGTTAGTCTCGCTAAGTCACATGCACGACACATAGCTATCAATGCCCGTGCTCTTTTGCGAGGTCTTGAATGCTTGCTTTAGAGCTTGAACGCTCGTAACAAAATAAATTTTTATAAGAACCTGGATGTAATTTTTCCGTGAGTGAATACATTCTTAAGTGTCATAACATCCACTGATTTACCCCGTAGACTAGAGGAAACATTATTCGAAATAGACAGGCTTGAATGCAAGTGGTGGTGTTTCCCCTAAAAGCTGCATACCCTGCACACTCACGCCGAATGCAAATTCAAGGTTAGCAGCATTTACTTGAGCGATAATGCAGTTGTCGTAGTTCGACGCTTCCGAGCTCTTATCGTACTCCGATTCCGGTTGACAGGACAAACGTTTACGAAAGAAGGCATTTTACCGGGGCAGCGGTTGCGATACGCTTGAGCTGAAGAAGCAGCAACATGCTCCGCTGTATATATACGGGGTGTGCTTGTGGACAGTGCAATTGGTGTCCCCCCTGTTTGGAATGGGTCGAGTGAGCGCCGGTCCCAATCATTCAGCTGGTTGCCTCCCAACGCGGTCGCCCGAGCATGAGAGACCACCTCTCCGTTTGCTCCGTCCTGTTCGCCGGCGTTCGATGCCCGTGAAAGGAAAGGAGATGCACCTTTTGCGCGTCTCCCGCGAAGAAGCAGTGTCGCGGAAAAAGGAAGCGGGGGGAATCGATGCTCACTCCCGGCTCTCTCCTCAATCGAGCGGCCCAATAGCGGGCGAAATCGAGCCGCTATATCGGACCGCGATGCGACGTGTTTCTCCGCTAATTGACTCTGACGTCTTCTCCTCTAGCTGCGCCGTTGCGCGCTTTTATTCGCTCGTTAGTTAACGGCGACGTCTCGGAGTCTTAGACGCACCCTTGAATCTTGCATACGCATCGCGTGTTGCCACGTAACGCTTCCTCCTTCGCGAGCACCGCCGTGCCGTCGGTGCACAAAAGACAGTGCCCGGGGCGCCTAATACCTCGTTCTCGCATGAATCTTTGAACGAGCCGGCTTGACGCCAGAAGGCAGCGGGTGTGGGCGGCAGGCAAGCTCCACCGGCGGCGGCGCGTGCGGCGGGCGCGTTCGCTGGGGGACCCTAGCGTGGCGTCCGCCCCTGCCGCCGACAACGCATGCGCCCAATCGATCCGCGCGGACTCGGGGCCCGGCGCGCGCGCCCCACTCCTCTCCTCCCCTCCTGGTCGGGTCCCGGCGACGCTACAGACACGCGGCACAGCCCATCAAGCCGGCCGGCCGGCTCCCGGTGGCTTCGACGAGCGCGCTGTTTCGCGTCAAAAAGTTCTGGACGCCGGCGCTGGAGTTCGTTCGGTGTCTCGTTCGCAAGTACACTGAGTGTGTGTGTGTGTGCTTGCCTGTGCGCGCAGCTCCTCGGCGTGTGTTGCCACGCTCAGTCGTGTCGTTTCTCACTGAGGACCCCGCGGTTATGCCGTGGGAGAGCTTCTTGGTTCCGGACTGGACGATCACCCGTAGCATTCGTCGACCGTCGTCTTCGCTCACGTTCTGCCGTCGCAATCCCTGGGGAGGAGGCAGCAGCAGCGCCTGTTCAACCGTCGTCGTCGTCGCCTACGTTGCATGTCGCACATAGGCGCGTAGTCCTGGAAACCCGGCGAGCGTCGTCCCGTGGTCGCGCGTGAGGCTCAAATGCCCGCGCCACGCACCCTGTGCGGTGAGCCCCTGATTGTCACCACCACCCCTCTTCTTCTCTCGCGTCGTTTGCATTCTCCTCCCGCGGCGCCACGCTGAGTCAGACACAAAGCCACGCGTCGCTGACAGCGAGCGCACGGACCCGTGGCTTCGGAGTCGCGTGTGGGAACCCTCGGTGCGGCTCCCTTTGTCGCGCGCGGGAATCGGGAGCACCGGGCCTTGCAGACGCGCGGCCGGTGGGGAACCCTCTGCTGCTCTAAGAAAGAAGCTTTGCCGTAGCAAATTGCGCGTGAGAGGGGAGTGCTTTTATGTATGGTTCCCTGTATTTATTGATTTTTGCAAGTGGTTCTAAGCCCGAGGTGGTCATGGCTTCATGGGCCGGTACACACCTTGTGTCCGCACTTTTCCCCAAATCGAAAGTTTTAGATTTTGACTATCCAAAGTTTGGGTGTGCAAATCTTGCCCTCGCAAAATAGTGCAAGGAGGAAGTGGGGATTTGGGTTCGCAAGGATTATTTGGGTTATCCAAAGGCACAATACGTGAAGCTCCCCATTATGACGACATTTCGGCACTCAGGGAACCAAAAGTCACTGTTACCCGCCGCGACGGCTCAACTAGCGGTTACGGTGCTCCACTGCTGACCCGAAAAGTTCGCTCCCGGCCGCGGCGGTCGCATTACGATAGAGGTGAAATGCTAGAGGCCCCTGTAATGTGCGACGTCAGTGCAGGTTTAACGAACCCCCGCTGGTCGGAATTATCCACTACGGCGTCTTTCATGGCCTGAGTCGCTTTTGAGGTTAAACCCCGTAAACCAACAAACCTACCTGAAGAACTTCGCACGTTCCTGCTGCTACCACTGGTACATTTGCGAGAGAATCCTTCGTGGTGCTTTGGGTATACGACGTGCACATGGTTATGCGTTTAAAATCGTTCTTATGTTAATGCTCAATTTCCTTCGCTAACTCTTAGATGCATACACTCTTTCTCTTTTTGTGGGCTAGCGAACGCCGCCTGTAAGGCAGAGTGAATGGCACAGCAACCTTCCAGCCCAGCAGTAAAAGACAAGCACGTCGCGCACTTCCCCAACTCTTTGTGTGAGTGGTTTCTGGTTACGCCCTTATGGTGGGTGAACACGCAAAACACCGTACCTCTTCGCAAGAAGCCTTATGCGGTCGTTGACAGATCGCTAAAATATCGACGAAGACGCGTGGGCAGTGGCCCGCTTTGCTTTCCAAGCTTTCTCCACCCTACCTCCCAGTACACTTTAAAAGAGCATCGTGCTTTTGTACAAATTTATTTTCTTTATTTCCTCACACTCGTTACACGCTTCTAAGCGTTCGTTTCGCGCTTCTGAGTTCTGGTCTTATCCTTGTATACGCTTTACCTTCACTATGGTAACGAGTTTTCAACCAAGCAAACGTCGTCGTTAGTTTTCCCGTTGCTTTCCGTGTTGCCTTTTTTTTTTCTTTTTTTTTTCCTCAATACTCTATCGCATGTTCCGAGCTTTTGAAAAAAAAAAAGCGCTCGTTTGTCATAAAGGAGCCGCAGGTGGCTCAAATTAATCTTGTATGCGTATACGCCATGCCTCATAATCAAATCCTGGTTCTGGCGTTTAAAACACGTCGCGATATTTAATATTAATGCGGTCATTAAACTTGCACGCACAACGTTTTGCCAAACTACGGTCCCACGCCCATCCTCGCCCTGTGAAATTTCCTCGTGCTTTTTCGCTGACAACGGCGCAGCGATCCCTGAGCTGAGCCACGACCTGGAAACTTCATAATTGTTGGGGTTTTACGTCCCAAAACCACGATATGATTATGATGGACGCCGTAGTGGAAAGCTCCGGATATTTTGACTATATTTAACGTGCGCCTAAATATAAGCAGACGGGCCTCTAGCATTTAGCCATCGAAATGCGGCCGGCGCGGACGCGGGATTCGATCCCGCTACCTTCGGGTCAGCAGTCAAGCACCATAACCACTATAGACTACTACGGCGGGTGACCTGTGGACTTCACTCGTGTCTGAAAAAGAATCGTCGGACAGCTGTAAAGCCTTCAGGGAATGTGTACGCTGTTCCGCGAACTGTAACGTACGTTAACGTCAAGTTATCTCAAGGCGCCATTTTCTTTCGCGTTAGTGTTCTCTTTACCGGACGTGTTCCTGAACTTACCTTATCACGTCCGCGTCCTCGATTAACCGCCCGATTCTTATATAGCGAACGCTGATAAAGTCAGTCTTGTTAAAAGGCAACGCGAGCTACGTTAAGGTTCCGTCCCGGTTTGAATATTATAATTGAGAATATGCGAAACGGAGTTCATTGTCGTCGGGACCAGTTCGATCTACCTTTGAAAAGACGCCCTGTCTCATTGAAACCTGCGCTTTCGCGATACCTTAGTGGAGTCGCTTTTGTGCGGAGTGGATTCTTCTTGAATTTTTTACTCTCCTTTATCGGGAGACCAAAGGGAAACTAATGGGGAGGTCTTCGACGGCGGCGAGGTTCCGAAGACGGCCCGTTCTTGAATGCGTAATGGAGTTTCCGACTCGTTAAGTTAGCTTTCGTTAGGAAGGCGTCGTTAGCAAGTACCGTCGGTGAAGAAAGGTGCAACGATATGTGCTTGACTCCGAACAGCGCAGGCGCGCCCATGACGGAGTCAGTGCGTGCGTGAGCTGAACACTTAGAAAGGTCGTGTTATTGTGAGAAAGGCGTGAGTGTAACTTATACTGCAGCGTCTAATAATAATATCTGGGGTTTTACGTCCCAAAACAACGATATGATTATGAGAGACGCCGTAGTGGAGGGCCCCGGAAATTTCGACCATCTGGCGTTCTTTAACGTGCACTGACATCGCACTGTACACGGGCCTCTACCATTTCGCCTCCATCAAAATGTGACCGCCGCAGCCGGGATTGAACCCGCGACCTTAGTGTCAGCAGCCGAGCACGATAACCACTGCTCCACAGCGGCGGACTACTGCAGCATCTAGTTAGGTTCTAAGCAGCAAAGGCAATGACAACGATGCGTAGTGTGCTGTTCGACATTTTCTATCCTTCGGTAGTATTATAACGTGACACTGTAATGAAATATTTTTGGTACTTTGTCCGGCAAACAGACACGCTGTTCAGGTTTACATGCATTGTCCTGAGCAGTTTATGCACAACTGATGCAGTAACAGTGTATCGTGGGGAAACCTCTGTAAACGATTGCTTGTTATGTGCAGTTGACATCTGAAGGTTACGGACCGCGGTTTCTGGAAATCTCCGAGAAGTTCGCCCCCTTAGCCCTTTTATTCATTTTTTTTTACCCGTATAGCCAACCTATTCTACGTTCCTCGCATAATCTTATAGTGTAGGCTGGAAATGCAAGTATCAGATTGTGAGTGGCAGGCCTGATATGCCTTGGGAAGACGCAAGAACGAAGGGCATGTGGCGACGCCACGTTGTATTTGCTGCACTAACTCGCCATGACGTAATTTATTTTGACGACGCCTATGCGGCGTCAATTCCTCTTTCGTTAAAAAATGGCATAGTACTCTAAAAGCACCAGTTGGAGAAAGTAGTCATTTTAGTAAGTTCGTGAAAGCTTTCGTGGCTCCAGTATGGGCATAACGCGGTAGCATAACAAAGTGAAATTCGTGACACGTCACACGTTATTTTTATGCTAAATTTATGAGACGGAAGGGTAGGCTTTGATGTTTTCTAATGGTTATAGTTACCCTTTTATGCGCCGCTATTTTTTTTTAATACACTCAATAGGAAGAGTTTGCGGGATGCAAAATGTTCAAGAAAGTTACATTCTTCCTTTGTCTGGGGACATAACCTCCAAATAAATGTTCCAGTCTGTAGCAGGTATTGCAACCTAGGCTATACAGTCACCAGCTATATTAGAATCATTACGCACTGATATAGAAGAAATTCGCATTTGTTGTGGAGCCAACGTCCTGTAAAGTTTTGCTGTTGAATGTACATTACTATATTGTATCGTTAACTGGGCTTAGAACAGTGTGGGTATAGGCCAGTTGGGAATTCATGATTAGTAAAAGTAACCCTAAGAACACACGGGAGGCGAAGTGTTGTCTCTTTCTGTTTCCCGTGTGTTTTTGCGTGTACGTTTCCTAATCGTAAACTGGGCCTATAGGGGTCATCCTTAGTGCACTTCCATACTGGAACAACAGCAACATTCCTGGTGATTTTAGTGTTTACCGTCTTCGCCTCGTCCTTTATTTTTGTTGACAGCCTCGCTGTTGTCGCGGTTATAGTCTTGCACGCTGTTCTCGCCTTGCCACTCGTTTTCGCGTCGTTAGTGCATGCTTGTCAGCCTTAACGGCGCGCTCCATTTTTCATAACAAACCGTCTCCTAGCGACGGCTGCCCGTGCAACGGCAGGCAGCACGCCGCGCTCTTTATATATACGCTCTTCCTGACAGGAACACCTGTTGTGTGTAGGGATCATTTCATGGCACATTGCAAACGCCCCCCATACTGGACTTGTGGCAAAACCGTGCACATCTGCTTCCATGCGCCGCTCTGAACGAAACGTCTGAACGATTCGAACATTCTGTTTGTTCCGTCACCCTCGCCGCCGTAGCTCTGTTGTGCCGCTGAACATGACGTCGCGGGTTCGATACCCGGTCGCGAAGAACGCAGTTGAAAAACGCTCGTGCACTGTTTCTTCGCGTCACGTTGAAGAAAAAAAGAAAACGAAGTGGTTGAAGCTGACCTGGCATTGTCCAGACTTCTAGAAAAAGAAAAAAAAGAGTATGTGCAAATCTTGACGCGCTTTAAAGAGGCACGTTAACTCTCTTTTGGTTCCCACGACTCTCCGACGAGGGTGTAATGTTCTCCAAAGAGATTTCACGTGTCTCTTTAAACAGACTCATATGCGTGGCAAGTCAGGACTCACAAGAAAGGATCCAATCACTTTTTTTTTCTTTTTTTCTTTTTTTTTTCTTTTTTTCCTGCGGCGTCGTTCATAACGTGCCACTGTACAATTTCGGGACGTGAATCCTCATAATTTAAATTCTAGCGGATTGAGCATGAAGTTTTCATGTGGAGGAGTGCAAGGCGACTGTGTGCCCGAGAAAGTACGTCAGTGGTGCTGCGAGCTGCGTAGCTCGAGCACTGTGCTTAGCTCCTTTTGCTCGCACAGTTCACTGCGTTCTCTTGTATAAGCAGTACCGGACAACGCCTGCCGTAGTTCTTCCAGCATAAAAGTCGACGTGTTTGGCAGCGTACTTGTATATACATACTATACTTCCAGAAAAGAAGAGCGCGTTCGTGAAGATCATTCGTTGCTGCAGGGCAAATTGATTAGGGATTTGGCGTTCCCTTCGTCGCACTTGCTCTCTTTTGCAGAACTTTGTTCGTGGCGTTATACAATAAGTGGCTGTGTACATATGCGGCAGATGTTGGCCTCAACCTCGTTACGAAACGTGCCGGCCTGTACTGGAAGCCGCTGCCTTTATGACTCGATCTCCCCTTCCTCCCGCCTTCGCCTCCCAGGATAATGCCGCGTTTATCACGTCTCCTAGTTCAGTTTCCCCGCCTTTATGTAGCACTGTGCACAGAGAAAGAGCAAAGCCCGCGGTCCGCAAACGAGATCATCACGAAGGATGATAGTTCGTTTCAGTGGTATCACATCGTTGTCTCAGAGTGCAAACGATCGTTCGGTGAGATTCTGAACTCGCCGGATTTGTAAAACGACTTGCCTTTCGCTCGCGTTGCCATGCTTTGCTCTTCGATGTTTTCATATGCGTGGCGCGCATCTTGTATTTGTACGTCTACAAATTGTAGGCGTTGCATTGTTTCTAAGCATTTTCTAAGCATGTTTCTAAGCAACATGTTTCTAAGCATTTGCAAAGGCATCGGCTTAGACGCGATCGTTCAACCAGCGAAGCAAGTTTCTTCATTACAAGAGCGCATGACTGCAGGCCCGCAAACTACTACTAATTGACTGATGTGGTTTATCGTGACAAAGTAGCACCTGGGCTGTAATGAGAGTCACGGGGCTGCGGATTAGCTTCGACGATGTTCTTGCTTCCCATATAGAGACGTGAAGGGAGGTACCTCTCTTCACGATCGGTACCGGGCTGCATCCAACTAGCGGTCACAGCCGCCTCTTGCAGCGGCAGATCTCCGCAGACCAGTGGTTTCCAGCCATGGATGTTTCGGGAACCCCTTGTAGACCAGTGGAAGTGAAGAGGGGCGCCTTGCAGTGAGCGAAAAGAGAGGGGCGGTGAGGGGTCATAAGTTGTAACAAAACGGAAACTTGGGCCAGTTGGTTGTGCCCTCGTCTGCGCTGTGTTTCCGTTTCACTTCTTTTCTCTGTCCGTGTGTGTGGCTGCGCTGCCGATCAATATGAGGCCGTAAGTTAACGTTAACACAACGTCCAGCGTGAAATAAGGGCCTTTTATTTCTCCCTGGCAAAGAATGGTCAAACTAAAGTGCCCTCGCCAATTCGTTATCAACAGCTTGTCAATAAGTTGCGTCGTCTGCAGCCACATTCTACCTGTTTCTGGCTATGTTTGCTCTTCAGGTATGCAAGCCTAGAAAAAGTATGCTCGCGTGCCTGTGTCGTAGGTAACTGCTACAAAAGCCACCTAACGGAGGAGAGACATGTCAGCTCCGCCGCAATGCAAAGGTGTTAGGCGGTGAAGCATATCAGAAATCAGAAGGGGGTTGTTGTCTTCAAGAAAAAAGCTTTTTTTTTTTTTTTTTTTTTTTTTTTTTTTTTTTTTGAGGATGGTTTTGTGCGCCCCCAAAAATGGCTTCGCGGACCCCCTGGGGTCTCTGGGTGGACCGCCGTCTGACAGCCACTGCATGTCGTTGACGATCACAGCCACCCCGACGACATTTTATTATTATTATTATTATTATTATTATTATTATTATTATTATTATTATTATTATTGGCTGCATGACGCAGCCCCCCCCCCCCCCCTTTTTTTTTTGTGCCAGCTTGGCTCCACCCTATGTACGCCTGCAAATTTCCTAATTTCACCACAGCTCCTAATTATGTGCTGTACGTTCTCGGCTGCACTTGCCTTCCCGTAATTTGGCACCCACCGTGTTGCGTACCACCGCGGTTATCTGCGCTACGCGTTACATGACCTGCTCAGCTCCATTTGTCTCGGTTTGTTTATTTCGCGGTAGATGAGCTACCGCTAATGAGGAGGGTATAACGCGCGCGCGGTAATTGCTCGGGAATTCTGCGCGAGAGCAGGCCGCAAGTATACATTAAGTCTTGCTCTTGCGGTACCAATCCTGAACCGCAGTTGAAACTTTGGTAAAATGAGAGCCTAGCTAGTCGCCCTAAAACCAGAACTTGTTTTCTTCTCCATGTGTTGTCCTGTAATAACGAAAACGTAGTTAGTAGGTCACTTTAATCGCTGTATATGCCGAGAATAATGTATTGATTCCGCCCCTTATCTATAGGATTCAGTTAGAAAGTTAGAACCGTTTCGCGATCGCTAGTCCGTTTTCGTTTTTTGTCGATTATTCGCTAATGCCTCTTTTCTCCGCGCGCAGTAGTCGTTTGTACAGCTGCTGGTGGCCCAATATGAAAATGATTTACGTCGCTCAATCAGCAGTTACGGAATAAGAGCATACGTTCATAAGTTACTTCTCAGTATTTGCTGGGCAGATCCGCAGTGCAGTAGACTGCTGCTAAAGTTCGTCAGGAACGACCAGATCAAGAACGACCACATGCGTTGCCATCGTCACCACCACCGTCAGCCATCGTGGCTGCAAGTGCTCGCGCGAGGCAGCCGCCACGGTCTGCAAATTGAAAAGCCCAAAAGAAAGGCAAACGCGCAAGTGCGTGGCATCTCTTCCAAATGCGTGACATATTTATACTCGCATTTTCCATCTGATCGAATCGTGGTTGCAGTGACTGCTTGCATACTGATAAGGTCGTAGTGCAAAACATTGTCGTACGTTTAGCTGCGTCGCAGTGCACGTTAGGCGATTGTCGGGTAATTATTATTACCCGCCCACCCCCCACCGTCCGTCATAACCCTCATTGCGTACCGCAGAGTGGAAAGTACCGCCTGTTTTTAAGTTTTTCCAACAGGCGTCGGTATGGGGATGATGTGTCGTGAAATTTGCGACAACTATCCTTATTAAAATAGCACATGCTATGCTTGTAATTCGGGCAAGTCTCGGCTGGGTCGTTTCTCTAGAGACAACGCAAAACGGATTTGTCGTCGCGAGCATTCTCGGGATTAAAAGATAATCCTTTTGTGCCGACTGACTCGCACGCCATCTGTTTTTCTTTTCTGTCTTTTTCCTCTTTTTTTTCCTAATGGAAGAACACCCGCCTCTATTTTCAAAATCGGGTGGTAAGATGCTCATTATAATAACGGATCGGCTGGCTAGTTGTTTATTTCGCAATACCACGCGTCAGGGACCGGGGGGGGGGGGGGGGGTGCCCTCCCCCCGCCCTTCCTAAATTCCGAAATTCACATAGAGGGAGGTGTTTTTGCCGAAAAAAAAGAAATAATGAAAACATATGCGTGTTGCTAAAATAGTCAAGGTCTTCAGCAAGTGCCCCCCCGCCCCCCCTCGAAAAAAATTCCTGGCTGCGGGCCTGCGATGCGTTACGTCCGTCGTTGGGAACGTAATGTATCGAATTTTTTTTTCTCTTTTTTTCGGTGAATGCTATACTTTGGCTGACCTATTTCGTTGTTTCTTCTTTTGTCTCTCTGCAGAGTACAACAGATTTGAAGCCAAAATCCACGACCTGAGGGAGCAGATGCTGAACACAACGGGCAGCCTAAGGACTTCTCAGAAGCGGTCGCTTTACGTCAGGTACACGCATTTCACGCACACTTTCCGTGGTAGCGTGGCGGCTGGCGTGGCGCTGCCAAGTTGGAAAACGCGGGTTCGACTCCCTGGCCACGGCGCCAGCATTTCCATGGAGGCGAAGTGCAGAAACAGGATAGATGAATTGATTGATTGAAACAATTTTATTTAATGGATGTATTGCTGGATCGATGGTTATTAGGGAGCATCACCTTTGAATCAGGGTGACGGCTACAAATTCCACTTAGCTGTCTATTAGGCCTGTATATCGCTGCACGTAACAATATGTTCTGTAGCTTGTACTATAGCTAGCTTTGCTGTACGGGACGGGACGTCTTCTGGCGGCAGCTGCTGGGACCGAGACTGCGTCTATGAGCGTGCGCGGTCTGGTAGACATGCAGAACTGTTTTTTAATGTGTGCCGATGCTGGAAACCGCCTTCGTTTAACCGAAAATGCACTTCACGGCGCTCGCGGTCTCGCTGCGCACCGATGACGTAGATTGATGCGTGTGAGCTGAAAGCTCTCGCCTGATTCTTTAGCAACAGTTAAATGTTGCGTGCTTGGCGCGTGCTTAGTGCGTTTTCGAGATACCGTTAAATTTTCCACCGTCATGCGAGGAGCCACGGCAAAGCTGGGAATTCGGTGAAGGTGTTTGGCATGTGTACGCCTGTTTTATCCACTGCATGCGTTATGAAGTCGATTAATTGGCTGCTGAAGTTATTGGAAATCACTGAAAACAGATGTTTTTTTTTTTCATACCTTGTGTCGTGACAAGCCAAACTCGTCATAATTAGCCTGCGTGTCTGTTCCACCTTGACTTGCCTCGTAGTGAGACAGCGCCTTCAGACCATGCGCACACGCGGCGAAATAATAGTGGTTACCTACGTCTCCACTTAATTGAAGAAATTTACTCAGATCTTGCACTAGCCACCCTACTTGCACGTCTTGTTCGGACTCGCAAAACAGCCCCGGGGAGCGGAGAGTGCGGTTCGCGCGCTCTGCACAGAAATAGACGGCACTGTTCTTGGATTTCATAATGCAAATTAAAGAACACCCGGTTTTCAAAATTAATCCGCAAACACCCACTATACGGTGTGTCTCATCATATCGCGGTTTTGGCTCGTAAAACCGCAGAATTGAATTTAATGCTACGCACGGTTTGCTCTTGCAAGGAGCTCACAGAATCGTTCTTTCGTGGGTGTAGACTATCTTACGTAAAGCAAATGGCCGCCGCCACCTTGGGCTGTAAAACGAATATTTTCTTATTTTTGTATGTCGCGACGCGCTCATGAAACGTCGAGTGCACCAACCTAAACGTTTTCATGCGTGTGCGTACACCGTAGCACTGTTCCTTTAGTTGTTAAATACAGAAAAATGGCAAGGCTACAGCCCAGCATGGCGGCATCAAGACCCATCCGTAAGACAGTCTATAAAGTGCGCAGAAATGGGTGTCACGACCCTTTCGCAGCACTCACGGGCTTCACGGCGCCGATTAAGCGTATATCGCCGCGTAATCCCCCCTTGCGATAAGGCTACAAAAAGCGGTCTATTTGCCGCAAAACGGTGTTTTTATTTTTATTTTTATTTTTTTAATTTTTTTTTTAACGATTAGGTTGAGGCTATTACTGCACGCTCGTGCAGGGAGACGCTGTTATCGATTGCGCTTTTTTTCTTCCCGAGCGCCGAGAGGTTTTCGTGGACGTTATCGTGTCTTTGACTTAACGCTCGCCTTCGCCTACCCTTCAGAAAGCTGCCGCCGAAGCTCCGAAGTTAGGGTGAAGGAGCTACGCATTAGCGTGCGCCTCCGGTCGCTGTGCGCTGTTCCTCGTTCCCGGGCATTGACGCTACGTACTTACTGCATTTGTATACAGCTCGCAGCGTCTGTTCCGCTAGGAAGACGGCTTAATTAGGCGCGCGAGGAAAGTTCTGGGAGACTATCCTAACTTAATTATCTCGCGCTACTCCGAAACCACGTGGAGGCAGGTCTGAAGTTAAAACCCATCTTGAAGCGGCAGGAGATCCCACGCCGCGCCGGCGGTGTCTTGTTTGCAGCTTCGCATCGGCCGTTGCAAACCTTTCAGATGTAATTTCTCCTGGGCGCGTGGCGGGCGCACGTTAGGTAGCTCAGCAGAGGGGAGCTTTCCTGCAGCACTTTGACGGCGGTAATCTGGTTCATCGGTGCATTGCAGGTAAGCGCACCTGCGCCGTCGGGCGAGGGGGGGGGGGGGGGTCGCTTGCCCAGCCACGTGAGTCATTTAAACGGCGCGTTCTTTGCGGTGTGAGTTTCAGTGTTGCTAAGAGGTGTATCAGTGTGCACCGACGGAATTTCGTTAGTCTTCTTACCGGGTGGCCTGCTCATGTAGTTTTGAATAAAGATTACTGCGACTTGTCGATACGCGAAATTCTCCGAGAACCTGGCTACCTTCGCGCATCTATGGTTATCTAACAAATTAAGAAGGCCGTGCTCCGGTTAGTAGCACTGTTGAAGCCGAGAACCACGTTTGGGTTATGCAGTAGTTCCCGCCAAAGAGTTTCGCCTTATTGGATTAGATCCGGCGATATTCGCGGAGAAGCGCACTTAAGGATTTTTGCATATGGAGTATCGCCCACTCTGCTCCCGCCTAGCTTTGTAATTTAGCTAACCTGAAAGAAATCATTGAGCTATTCTCAGATCAGTATTGTCGCTTAACATGAGAAGCTCTGCCCGTGCATGCGAATGCTCAACTCATTCGTAGGGGAAGAAGCTCTCGTCATTTTGACGATGAATGTGCAGTATTTTCTCCCGTATGATCCGCCCCTGCTTATAACCAACTCTCCATGCTACGAATCGCGGAAAAAATAAAAGGATCCCCGCGTGTTGGCATGAAGCTGTCTTCCTTGCATCGCCTTAAAGCAATGCCGCGAAGCGAACTTATGGTATAACTTTCACTCTGCTTTAAATTTTCCGCATATTCTGTGCGCGTTGTGCGCGGGAAAATGCGCTGTATCTCCTCACTTATTCTCGTACTTGCGCGTTGTTTGACGCAGAGCCCTCTTCGACTACGAGCCATCTCGCGACAGTGGGCTCCCCAGCCGAGGTCTGCCGTTCCGTTTCGGTGACATCTTGCACGTCATCAACGCAAGCGACGACGAGTGGTGGCAAGCGCGCAAGATTCTCCCTGATGGCCATGAAGACTTCATCGGCATCATTCCCAGCAAACGCAGGTGCGGAACAGAGAACTTTCTTTCTTTTCCTTCTTAGTGTCATTAACAATAAGAGTTGCCATTTAATGCAGGTCTAGCAGACATACTTGATTATCAAAAATTAAAAGAGAGAGAGAGAGAGAGAGTGGTAGATTCTCAAGGCTTATATTTTTCTTCCAAGAGGGAACATATAACCATGTTGTTTAAAACATTGTTGCACTTATGGAAGCATAAATTTGGGAAATTTAATTTTTGCAGCACTAATTGCTTCCACTCATACCAGATTTAGGTAACACTTTTTTTTATTTACAGGGTAACTGCTGCATATATGCTTAGCATATCACACAAGTTTATGCAGCGGCAGGGAAGACTTAAGGGCTTTATAGTAGGTTAAAGTAGGCTTTGCCACAGTAGAAGCTTGCTTTGGGGCGAAGCCAAATTGTGATGCGGTGATGCTTACTAAGAGTTTAAAGGGGGCCCTGTTGCGTTCCTCAATTATGCCCGCACTCATGGGCCTTATTCCACAGGGTATAAGCAAGGAGAGGACGACTAAGTGCACTGCTTTTCCAGAAAATTATGATATTAAGGCCCAATTTTTGCTTGATAAGTCTGCACATTCAAGCTGTTTGGTTTAGTGACTAAGGTGGAAACATCACAAATCTGTTTGCCAGCCACGTTTTGAAAAATGCGCTATGGTCTCTAAATACAATTATGAGCCCACACGACTGAAACCTGAAGGTTTCCAGACACGGAGGAATGGTGGTGCCTGCTTAAGTTACCCTTCCCCGACATTTCCTTTAAAAGTCACGAAAGGGGGGGTGGGGGGGTCATGGCGGAATACCCCACTCTCCCCCTAGAAATTTTTACATTTTATGTGTGTGTGTGCGTGAATGCACCAGGGTGTCTACCGACCGGGAAAATCGGGAATTCTCAGGGATTTCTGATAGTCTGGAAAAACTCTGGGAAAACTCAGGGAAACTGTGCTCCCATCAGGGAAATTCGCTGTAACTTCATTATAAGGAAACGAAAGTCTCGGTAACTCTGGCTTGATATTTTGTGAACGCATTTTTCTAGGCTTGTGCGAATATTGCAGTATTCGAATTCACTTCGATTCGAATTTAAATTATTGAAAATTTCGAAGTATTCGAAATGAACAAACAGGTCCGCATGTGATTCCCTGTAAAGGTGGTTTCACTGCAGTGGAAATGTGCTAAGCCGTGAAAGCACCTATCGAGGTGTATACTACATAGTCCGCATACAACTCCCCTGTAAAGGTGGTTTCACCGCAGTGAAGAGGTGCTAAACCGTGAAAACACCTATCAAGGGGAAATCCGCACTGCCGCGAAGCCTCACTTCAAGGTTAAATGAACATATTACCCTCACATCGATTCATCATTTTTTAAGTTTAAAAGCTTGTTATACCGGCTTATATGCTCTAAGTATAGTAAATTTTAAAACGTAACAGTTTACAGCTAATCACTTGCATTCTACCGAAAGTCAAATCTTGCTACTATTCAAAGTTGTGTCCACTTCCTTTGAACAAAAAAATAAAAAAAAAGCATTTGCACAGGCCTTGTTTCAATTTTTAAAAAAAGTATTGTGCAGGTTAGTTAGGTCATGACAAATATGCTCATTTTTCTTTATAATATGTCATATATACTATTCGAATTCGATTTGAAATTATTCGACCAAAATCACTATTCGCTTTGAACCTAAAATTCACTATTCGCACAAGCCTACATTTTTCAAATCGCGCTGCCCCGGCGGCTGCAGGGAAAGGGTGCACCTCATTGCTCTCCTCGACATCGGAGCGACGAAATCGGAGAGCATCCTGCTGACGCATGGCATGCGGGAACCATGAACCACGGCACAACGTATCGCGCACTGTTATTTACGTGTTCTGTGACTACATAGTGCAGTTCCGCATTCGTTGTAGCGCATGCCTGTGCGTTAGTGTCTGATTTGGTGTTTTTACTATCGCTGCATGACAAGTAACAAGCATGAGTAGTCGTAGAGGTGGTAGCAGTAGATGTAAAGAGCTCTCAGTTATCATGCAAACGATCTTCTGTAAGCGGATGTTCCCTACAAGGCTGGTATCTTGCAAGCAGTTCCGATCGGCGAGAAAACAAACACTGCCATTTGTTGGTGGATACCAGAATGCTCTCACACCCTCTGATCCTGAGCTTTGAAGATGTTATTTGGGATTCTGTGGCGAATAGAATAAATTTCCGGGCGAGAGTAATCGCAACCAACAGGCGTGTTTACTGTTAGGGAAAGCTCTTTTTTTTTTTTTTTTTTTTTTTTTTTTTTTTTTTTTTTTTTTTTTTTTTGTATTGTGAGGGCACTGCTGAAACAAGTCTTAAGCAGTCGACCAATATTTTTTGGGAGCTGCAGCTCACAGTCACTTGCTACACCGCTGCTTATGGCACAATGGGGATGTTTTGCGACATAGTTGAATTGCAATACTTGCGTCAATTGCAATAGTTGCTTCAATCTATAGAGGGGATGAGTACATGGCTCATACCTTTGTACATGTGCTCTGGTGGCAAAGTTTCCGTTGAACATACAGACAGATCACTTCGCTTGCTGCAGCGGCCATGTTTTTTGTAGTAGTGAGCTGCTATCACTGGCACAGCCAGGCGGGGGGGATTCGGAGGTGGGGGGGGGGGGGGCAGAAGGGTAGGATTGCGAGGTTCAAAGCCCACGTAATTTTTTTTTAGTTTGCATGTGTATAAATGCACAAACAGATATAAATGCACCCACGAACATGTGTAAAGCATGATTAAGGGAAAAGCTGGAAACTCAGGGAATTTTGAAATGTCAGCTTGGTAGACACCCTGATGCACATACAGACACATGCACAAACATACATAAAGGTGGGACACCCCCTCCCCCCCTCCTTTCCAAAAACAAATATCTGGCTACTCCATTGCTCTTGGGCACTCCATGAACATATTGCTGCAGCTGTCAGAGCACTGTACAATATTTCTTTTTTAAATCTTAAAGCGAGGTGTTTTGCAGACCGACCAACCTACAGACATGTGAAGGAAGATTACATTAAGGCAACGCTTGTCAATTCTCCAACGAGGACAAATTTTTGTGTAAATACTACACTGCTTTGTGGATAGGGGAAGTCCCTGTGAAACAGTTCAAGAATGATAGCAGAACTGTCAAAGCTTGCTCCAAGTTAAGTCAGAAAAATAGTGTCTGTCACACTAAAACATCTGATCTTAATACATCATAAGCTTGCTTAACAGATCCCTTGTCACGAATGGAGCAAGCTGCTTGTTACAAATGTATTTGTCATGATATAAGTGCACTGGCCAATCTTTTGTTTTATAAGCATGATTTTTCATTGTGTGTACTTTTCACATTCGACATTTTAAATATCATTTATTTATATATTTATTTATTTATTTTTCCATTTCCAGAGTGGAGAGGAGAGAACGTGCGAGGCTTAAATCGGTCAAGTTTCAAGGAAAGAGCAGCTATAGTGATGGCAAGGCAAGTATATGAATGCCATGCTGAAATGGGCTTCTCAAAGGAAGCTTGTGGGGCATGTTTTGAATCTTATGCAAACTGAAACCATCATGTTCTTCCTGCAAAAAGAAAACAAAGAAAGTTATGCTTGTTTTACATCTTGCAGGGCACGCTAGAAAGGAAAAAGAAGAATTTCTCGTTTTCAAGAAAGTTCCCCTTCATGAAGAGCAAAGACAACAGCACGGAAGATGGAAGTGATGTTGAAAGTGAGTTCCTTTTTCCTTCATTTTTTGTACATTAGGTCGTACATTATTAACACTTTGTGAACCTTCGTATTTGCCTAAAAAATGGCTGTTGGTACGTATTTTACATGTTACATTTTTTTTTTTTTTCACCTTTCTTTCTAGGGGATGGGTCTCCAACCAAAGGTAAGGGCACTGGGCAAATGTCATTTGCTTGTTCACACCTCTAGCTCTTTAATGCTTTGTTGTTGTGTCAACAGTCTACTTTTACATCCAACTTTGTGTAGCTGTATGTGTTACCTCTTTGTAGCATTTTGTGGTTGGCTGCAGTGAACTTCGTTAAAATAACATAGCCTGCTTTCCTCATTAATGCAGTGCACTGTACTATAGCCTAACATGATCAGCTGTATGATGCTGTTTTATGTGTGTAGGACTGATTTTATTCTTTTATAGTATTTCATGTCCCTCACTACGCAAACTATTTAAAGTCCGCTGGGCAAAACCAAAATTTTAGCTCTTTTCATATTTTCCATCAAGTGATTAATCTCTCTTATTCTTGTTTGAACATACAGTTAGAACTCGACATAACGAAGGCGGCAAAATGGGCACTTCACTTTCTTATATCGAAACTTCGCTAAATTGAAATTCAACCTTTTATGTTAAGTATAGTCACCAAAGGAATGATTCTTACATTGGAAGTGTGAGAACGACAAATATGGTAGCACAAAAAAAAAAACAACTACCTTCAATGATATAACAATTTTGTTGAAACTGAGATCTGTTGACCTTAATATGATGCTGCACCAGCGAAGTCCCCTTCACAAAGACCGTACGGCACACGTGAAGCATGAATTCTGGCTGCTGTGGAGAGGATTTTCCAGAAATTAAAAGAGTTTTTGTTTAAGTAAATGAGCCCGTTGTGATTGCTTTCGCTGAGAATTTATTCTTATCTTTATAAAGTCCTGCCTGCCAGAGAATAGCTTCTTTTAAGGGTTAGGGATCACTGTTGCTTGTGCACTATTGCCTTATGTTGGAATGGTATCAGGAATGATTCTCTCATATTTACTAACCACTATATTTACTTGGCTGTTTATGGGATGTTGTGCGTATGTGTTGTGCTCACACTGCTGCGTTTCAACTCACAGACACAGCAAACACATCCTACGCAAGTGATAGCGAGGCGAGCAGCACAAGTAAGTACCACACATTTCTGCATGCACAGTGTTGTGCTTCTTGTTACTTGGGCCCATCGTGATTGCAGGTGTTGCTTTTCCGTTATAAGTGTTGCTGCACAATTTGGCTGAATGCTTAGTGGCCCCTAGTTTGTACGCATCACATTTTTCTGCAGCCTGGCTTTGCTGATGTGGCCCATAACATTAGTTAACTCATGAGACATACAGAGGATTCTGGTAATGCAAATATAAATCATGCAATAGATCACTTTTGTTTGTGTGTGTTAGGAAGGAAAGATCTACAGCCCTGTTTTAATTCTATGGTTAGCTACTAAAACGCTTCCAATGACAGTAATGAAAATGAACCCAACACTTCACTGACATATGCTTATCATCAATACATGCCTATTCAATTGATTTCATATTTTTGTTGTTCAACCTGTAATGCAAATCTCATTCGTTGCTTTTATTGTTTCAGCCTAGGTAAGCATTACAGTGAGCATATAGCCTTTTATCTGTTCACATATCCTTAAATAAGTTTGTTATCGCTTGGTTATTACAACAAACACATTAAACGCACTTGTGCAGTTGGACCCTCTCTTCAAGAAAACCGATTATTGCAAAAAGTGCTTTGTCTTTCTGTTATTTCCTCACCCTATCTACAGGAGGAATCGATGAGCCTGTTCTTTCTTACGAGGCAGTGGTACAACAAGAAAGTGAGTATGAGAATGCCTTTCATTCTCGTTCCAACTAACCAACTAACCCTGCAACGTGCCTTGGCCACTTTCATTCTGCGTTCCTTGCTTGGAAGAACATAGCTTCTGCAGCGTTACATTCATTGCTGTGGCTTTTAGCTGATAAGGCACGACAACAAAGCAGCCTAGTTTGCTCTCATTCATGTTAGGCTGTGCTGTTGGGAAGTTTGGGGTCATACCTCCGGTGCACAGCTGAGGGTACGGGTCGTAGTATCCCACCACTGCCACCACCGAGGTCGTACTTTCACTTACAAGCTGAGCAAGGAGTCAAGTGTTTTGGAAAATTATAGAAAGTTTATAGCAAGTAAAAGGTGTCGCTGAGCATAGCCTGCCAGCTGGAGAGAATTCGGCCTGGGCGACTGCCCTAACAAGGGGCCAGCATGGCCTTAAATAACGTATAGTCCATTGTTTCGTGTCCCCTCCATGACGCTTGGGGCGTGGTCCACATAGTCCTCCCACTTTGAGGAAGTCCTCCTACGTAGGCGGGGTGTCGACTGTTCGTCATGAAGCAGGCACGACACTACACGGCGGCACTGTCGAAGACAGTCTGGTTCCCACAGGAAAGAAGCCTCAGGAATTCCACCTGTGCGGTCGGGGCACTAATAGTTCATTGGAAGTCGGCACAGCACAGTTGAAGATGGACCTGTTCCCATGGGACCGCAGCGTAATGACGTTGGTGGGAAAAACAGGGGTTCGCCAAAACACTGGCGACTGACCGATCTTCCCATGGGAAGAAGGTTTGCAGGAGGGCAGGAACTGTGGCACAACAGTGCAGGGCAGAGCTTTATATTTAGAGTGAAAAACCAGACATTCGCAAGAACAAGAAGCACAGGACAGGCGCTATATGGGTGCACCATTTCGCCGCTAAAAAGCATGTGCACCATCTCTCTGAATTTCAAGTTTTGTTAATCTATGGTTAAGGTTTTCCAGTTACAACCGAGTGGCTTTGTTTGACTTTTCAAGCTGCTTTCATTCATTTTACGAGACATTATGCTTAGTAGTCATACCTAGTAACTGATTTTTGCACAACAAAGAACTTTAACGTAGTACTTAATCATGTCCTCTATAATCCTTTGACATTGCTATTCAAGATACCAATTGTATTTTTTGTTTCATTTATGCAGTTTATCTGTGGTGCCCTTCTCGCTCAATTTCTGTTTCTCTCCTTCTTATTCTTTTTTTTTTTTCTTTTTGCGATCACTAAAACAATCTGTGATTTCATGACTTTTCAGTTACGTACACACGACCCATAATAATCCTGGGACCTCTAAAAGACAGAATCAACGATGACTTGATATCGGAGTACCCCGAAAAATTCGGCTCCTGTGTTCCACGTAAGTATATCTCTCTTCAAGTTCGAAGTAGTACAAGCTTTCTTTTAATGTAAAAGCTCATCACAGTTTTCCGAGTAAAAGTGCAAGGCGCACCTGTTGCCATTGTATGTCTATGCTGTCATTTCGCTGCTCTCTATTTATACAGTACATCCAAAACTTGTGCTGCGTCGCTTTGTTGTACTGTTAAAAAAACTGGACTGTAATCACTGGGTAATGATTGTTTTCAATGTTAAGCAGTAGCTTGCTGATAGATCAGCTAAGATATATGCTTCTGGGAACACTAAATGGGAACCTATATTGTGGCTCGTGAGAGCTGTGAGCATCCATTGCCTTCATAATTGGCTCGTGTTGGCAATCTGCAAAAGCTTATGTGGGGACACATTCTGTATTATGAGCATAAGCTACCAAGCCGCCATCTTTGATTGCACAATCTTTGGGATTTACTGAGGCCAGTTTGCTGGGATATTCATACTAACAAGAGGCATGAGCCAAAGAAAGCTTAACTTTAAAAGCCCACTCCTTGCTTCACAGTGCATAATCTTATCTGAATTCACTTTTATCAGCACCTTACTTACGTCCAGTTTATGAAATCACTAGCCATTCTGTGAAGCAAGTTAGTAGCCAACAACCAGAAATGTGTGTTCTTATTTACGGTTTCCAGTTCCGTTAGGCTTTTACGATTTCAAGTTTCACACCATCTGCTGCACCCTTATGAACACCGCAACTTTTAGGGTATAGTCTACATAGCCTGTTCTCTGGCTGTGTTGTTAGCAGCTGTACATGTGTGTTTTTGGATATGCCATGTTTGCAGACACAACCCGACCAAAGCGAGACTATGAAGTGGATGGACGGGATTACCACTTTGTGGCTTCAAGGGAACAGATGGAACGGGATATCCAGAACCACCTCTTTATCGAGGCTGGCCAATACAATGACAACCTCTACGGCACCAGTGTTGCCTCTGTTCGGGAAGTGGCCGAGAAGGTGTGCATGCTGTTCAGCCATCTACTCCCAAGACCAAGCTTTGCTTAACTTACAATTTAGTGCCTATATCGCTGAAAACAAACCATTTTTCGAGCAGCAGTTCTCATTTCATTTTGCAAATCTTTTTTCGGCTTTCATGTCTCTTATTATGGGGTTGGACAGACAAATGTTTGCAATTTACTTGCAGCCTATTTTTGTTAAGGGAAAACATTTTCTTGAGAGAACGAGCTTTCTACTTTGAATATTGTGGATTAATAGCCAAGCTAAACCATGCATATGCATTTATTTTAATTAATATACATTAAGAGTTGAAGTATGATGTAATAAGAATAACTAGAAAGTTATGTGCACTTCCTCTTATTGAAAGTTGATGATGCAAGATTACGTGAAAAATTACCTGAGAACATCTGCACATTATTCTACATCAGTGTTTCTTTATTCTGAAGTTCGTTTTGATTTTGGTTTAGTGCACATTTTACAGCTCCAAGCACACAGTTCTTGTCTTGTTTTGCATTATTTCCCTTCTACTCTCACTAGCACAGCCTAGTGGCAAAGCTGACAACTTTGAAAGGTATCTTTTGTTTGATTTTGTGTCTATATCACAGGTTACGCTGTCTTTCCACAGTTCTGGCTTCAATTTTTTTTTTTTTTTTTTCATAGGGAAAACATTGCATTCTAGACGTAAGTGGCAATGCAATCAAAAGGCTTCAAGTGGCTGGCCTTGAACCCATCGCCATCTTCATCAAGCCAAAGTCAGTCGAGTCAATAATGTAAGTTTGCTGTTTTAAATATGGAGAACAAAGGTACAGACTCCAGCCAATTCTTCAAACCTGCTTCATTATGTGAACATCTCCATTGCTCTACGACCTACTTTGCAGCCGAATCGTGTGTAAAGGTGCTCAAAACTGTTGGCCATCATGTGGTCTCCCAGTCATGTTTCGGGTAATTCAAATTTGCAATAAGCCTGAAGGTTCTGGGAAGACATTGCTCATGACATCACTTTTGTTGATGAGATTGCTTCTCAATGTTCCATGTGTGGTTTAGCAGTACATTCAGTTACATACTGCCAATGAAAACTCCTTGGTTAGGTCTAGCTATCTGGTCATTGCGCCCTCGACGAAATATAACACCATCCAGCGTTTCCACAAGTGGGAAGCCCTTTTGGCAAACCCTCCACCAACATGTTCATGCCACTCAGTGTTTGTACCATCAGAAAGTATACACAGAACCGAGACTGATGGCTGTTAAACCATCAGTTAGGTCCACGGGCAAATAACAAATAATACTATGAGCATCTTTGTAAAATTTATACATGTATTTGCTTGCTATAAGGCTATAAATTCACATGTGTGCAAAAAGCAACAAGCTGAATTTACTTAACGCAGCCAAAATTGCCATCATAGCATAGTCACATGTCACATGCAGAAGGATGTAAGACTAGGTGAGCTGGTTTATGTTCATAGATTTAAAGCAGCAAAAAAGACAGAAACCACCTAGTATTGCACTGCTTTAAACTGTGAACCCATGTGACATCTTCACTTTACGTCATTGTGATTAGTATATGCAATGTTTGGCTCCACAGTGTGCATGAAGAAACTAGAACATGCCCTGAGAATATTGGTTATTAAGAAAATTCAGGGAGTTATTTCTCTGAACTAACAACTGTGCAGAATTTGATAAACCAGTTATTTATTAAGTGGGAAATTGGGTAGTTCTTTTCTTGGAGCTTCTTTTTTTAGGACAGCCCATTATTCGGGCATTTTAGCAGTTCTGCTCATGCCTGAAGAATCATCCAGCAACTGTAGTTAATAAGTCGCTATGCTCTTAATATACCAATGTCAAATTGATTTTGCCACAATTCCAACTGTTGCCCTTATATATGAGCATTCTATTACAGAGAAAACAAAAAACACATTAGTGGTGACTATAAAGATAGGTCACTTTTCCAAGCACCTGGGGCCACATGAATTTAGACTTTAATGGTATTTAAGTTCACATTAGAGATACTATATGCCTTCAGTAAAGTGCTGAGCAGTGGTAACAAAATGTCGGGTCTCTAGCAAGGCACTGAGCCTAAATTACTGCGATAGATTTGGATCTTTGGCACTATCAGTCATTGCACATGTACTTTATTTGGGTGTGATGTCATGCCAAGATCAGAACTCTGTTGTCATTCATTTTACCATACGGATTATTATTAGAAAAGGAAAGTGAGGGTCAGAGTTTCAGTTTTGAATTTCCTGCCGAAACTTCAGCACATGAACATCATTGTGGCGCAACGAATTTCAAACAAGTCTTGTTGCATATTGCGGCCACAATGGCCGTGGCCTTTACGTAGGCCCTAGCAGATGCCATCAAAATCTGTGACGTCACGCCGAGCTGGCACAGGAACTTCGAAGGTGGTGACGCCAGCTGTATTTTCTTCTCTTGCGTTTTTTTCGCTTACCAAACGTCTTCTAGCAGTAAGAGTGGTCCTTTCGTTATCGTGAAATCGTAATTTACTAATACGAGAAAAATCATTTTTCTCGTTAGTGTCACTTTAGCTTAAAGGGGTACTGACACAAAAACTTTGGTCTCGCGTTTTTTTGCTGCAATGTGTTGCTGAGGGCCTGTTAGTGATAACACGGCACCTCGTTTGCTGCAGCGTGCGACAGATATTTAATTACAGGCTCCTCATTACCGACCACTTTCAGTTTCGGTTTGAGAGAGCTCGAAAAACGACAAGCCGCCGGGTGCAACTATCACCACCTAGCGTGCGCAGCTCTCGATCACGTCAGCACACAGAACTGTGACGCACTTCCGCACGGTCTGCATCAAGAAGCCCTTTCGAATAGGAAACGGGACAGCAGTGTCGCCAAACACAAAACTTTCAACGCGTGCGCCGCGGCCACGGACTCGCGACCAGCCGCCGAGAAGTATAGACTCCTGGAACAAACGTGGCAAAAGAAAATGGCCGCTATGACGTCGTCATAACTTGTTGCAGCGTGGTCACGTGAGGGAAGTAGGGGGGTCACCGAGGGTCACCTCTGATGGTGTTAGTAGCGCGAGGAAGTCGATCGCTCACGCAAACTTCAAAATTAATTTAAAATACCTTCCAAACTATATTCACTGTTGATATTTTGCAGATGATGTACACATGTTCACGGGAATCGAACCCGCAGGCTGTCTCGGCCGCGAAATTTTGTGTCAGTACCCCTTTAATCTAATGCCGAGCACTCAGGCACCCAAATAAAAAAAACAATGTTTCTTTTGAACAGTAATATTATCAATGATAAAGCATTGTTTGACTTTGTGATATCTTTTTCCAGGGAAATGAACAAGAGGATAACAGAGGAACAGGCACGAAAAACTTTTGAGCGAGCAGCAAAGCTTGAGCAGGAATTTGCTGAATATTTCACAGGTACGCTTGTCATCGTGCTGTTTTGCCTAAATGATCCAGCCAGAGCAGCCACATTTTGATGGATGCAAAAAATGCAACAAAAAAAAATGTACTTTATCAGTACCCTCATGGCCTAAATGCATTACTGAGGATACTCCCAGAAATCAGAAATTCAGTAACAAAAGAAAGCTTTTTATTTGTACTATATATTAGCTAAATATTAGTGCACATGAACAATGTCTTGCATGGAACTGATTGATGCATAGCCATGTATGTACAAACTTGCATAATTCAACCATATTCGTGCTATAATCATACAAAACTTACTTGTGCATGTGGTGCAGTTTGATGTAATGGTAAAAAATAGCATTGCTTGTTCACGTTTCCTAACTGGTTCATATACCTGTTATCCATGTTCCCATCAACTTTTGTCTTGTTTGGACCTGTTTTTTTCATTACTCATGTTGGTAACACAGCTGTACTATGAGTGGCAACTTTAAATGGCTCTATTTGCTTCACTTTATTTCTGTATAATGTTGCTACTATCGGGACTTCTGAGTGGCAAATATGAGCAGTTCTAAGGCAGGTGTATAAGGTGTTTCATCACAGATTACAAGCCATTAATTTCAAATAAAGTCGCCATCATGCACTCATATTTGTGATTGCCTGCTGGAGATTATTGCAAGATTAGGTATGGCCCCACATTGTCACAGTGTACTTTCACAGACGCGTACCTCCTCACCTGTCTTATGCTTTGCCATTTGTGTAATTAGCACACCCAGAGATGCACGTGAAAGAAACAGCTCATGTTTTGCACCACCTCTTTCAGCTATAATTCAAGGGGACACGCCCGAGGAGATATACAAGAAGGTCAAGCATGTGATCGACCTTAACGGTGGATCGTCAGCCTGGGTAGCAGCGAAAGAGAAGCTGTGAGAGTGCAGCAGCCTTCTTTGGACGATGCCCTAAACACGGGCGAAGGGGAACTTCTTTTATTTTCCCGTTAATTTCTCTTGTTCGTGGAAAAAGTGGCTTTCATGAGGGAAGAGAAAAAAAAGTTCAACCCGTGGATCCTCCATCGCAGAATGTGGAGAAAAGAGAGGTTTTATGCACATGAGCCAGATGCAGGAGGCATTTTTCTTTTTCCAATCGACCGAGAGCGTTCACCATGAATGACAGTGGCGTGTGAATGTGAGCGCGTGTGCAGCAAGAACACTGACGCTGGGTGGGGGGTGGTGTTGCGCGACACACCGAGTGAGCCGTCACCCGCTGCAAAGTCACCGTGGCACAGAGAGAAGAGCCGTGACTGCAGCTCTGAGTCTCTCTCTGTTTCTTTTTTTTACTTTTTGGTGCATCCTGTTGTATTATATTGTCACTCTCTTGTCTGCCAGGCACTATCTTCCCTCTTGTCGTCTATAACCTGTGTCATGCTTTGCCTGCCTTCTTTTTCGTGCCCACTTCTTGCAAGACAGTAACAGGGCCTGAACAGGCATGAATGGGCCGGTCTGTACTGTTGCTAGCTTCTTCACCACTTAGCCAACAGTGCAAAAAGGCAATGCAACACAGCGGAACTGTTGTGTTTCGAGGTAGAGGATAGGCGCATATTTTTACAGCTTCAGTTACAATGCAAGACGCAGTCTGAATCTTAACCAATTGTGATCCTAGTGGCTCCTTGTGTTAGGCATGGTGTGAGAGGAAGCTAGCTTGTAAGTTACGGAAAGGACCCATAAAGTAAACATGCACAATTTTGTCTTTATTTAGGCAAAAACTACAGAAGCAAACATAGAGGTTGTTATAAAATGGTACGAGCTTACAAAACCACAGGTCCTCTTGGCATACAAGAGATTACTGTCATGCCTTTCCTTGTGGCTGGCGGCGACATTCTGGAAGATGTTGATAATCTTTGCATTCTATTTTTATTGAGTGCTTTTGGCAGCTGGAATGTCAGGTGCACACTTTCTTGTCCTAGAGGAAAGCCATGACAGAAGTGTAGCGTTACTGAAATTTTCCTGGATCGTATCTGGCAGAGGGCCTCAAGGGAATTCGGTAAACGCCTATACATTTATGTCAGTAGAAGAAGAGGGCAGGCAGTACCCTTCACGAGTTCTTTTTTCTTGTTGTTGTTTCTACATTGATTTCTTTTTATTCCATTCTTTCTGGTGCCGCTGCTGAAAACAAGCATCCCTTGCACAGTTGTTTCACATTCATGTATCACATTTTACAACTCACTGTTACTCTGCTACCACATTTTTAGTTCGTCGTGCACGGTCTGGAAGGAGGCGTGTTGCGTTGACGGCGCAGAGATGTCACGCGAGGCATTGCTTTAAGCACTGCACAGGTTGCAACACAATGTACATAGACTTTACGAATGGATGCGTGAAGTATACAAACACCTGCCCCACACCCTTGAACGCAAGAAGAAGGCGTTTGCAAACATGACTCACCAAAGGGGGGGGGGGGTTACTGCATCATTGTGCCATTCGATTGCTACATTCGGCTTGTTTTAGCTTTCTAAATTGTTCCTTTCTTGTATGCCTCTTATACAGCGCTTTGCTTTCGAAGGGACCATTCAAAGAGTATGGTAGTAGACCTCCGTACATTTTGGCAAGCACAGAAAATAATAAAGTGTTCATTGTTCACTCTTGTAGGGAAAAGCTTTCTTAATGCTGAGGCTGTCAAATCGGGCTCATTTTCAGCTACCCTCTGCTTCTCAAGTTTGGAGAACTAGTTTGTTTAGAAAGTACAAATGTTGCATATCAGAGGTTGTCAAGGAAAACAGGTTGGATATTCCAAGTTGCTCCAATTTTCCTATCGTGGTCAAAGGCCAGGATTTTGTGAATGAACCTAAGCGTGAAAGCTTGGTGGGATGCTTTGTATTGCACACAATGTATTTTTGTTAGACCAGACTAACGTTGACTGCTGTAACAGCTAACTCTTCTGTTGTGAAATCACTTTTGAGCTCGGCAATTTTGCAACTGCGAGCTTGTACTCTCAAGCACATTGTCATCTGCTTTTGTCTAGATCTCCCAAGATTTGTCTAGAGGAATGCAAGTTTTGAAAGTGCACAAACTTTTTATTTTTGTTTAACACGCACCCAGGCCATATTTGGCTTGCCTACTTTTTGAATGGTCCTTGAGGAAATGTAAGTGCAAAAAAAAGGCTGCCAGAACAACGTTATGTACTTCAAGGCACTTTGTTCGACTGTGTGCGTCGTGTTAGTTCCTTAGGCCAGTGCCGCCAAAAGTAATCCATAAACGAACTTGTATGGCAGCAGCCAATACTGGACTTTGCAAACTGTGGTTTCATTAGTGCAGCTTCTATAGGAAGTGTAAATTATGTGTCATGACAAGACTGATTCTTTGCTGTTGCTGTTATCACCCTTGTCTGCCTTGAACGTCTGGAGTAGAAGAAGCATGCTTTGTTTCATTGAGCTGCTTGACTCGACTTGTTCAGTTTCAAGCTGTGAATGTGCAAAAGAAAGCGGTAACTGTGCGCTTAGCTCAAATCGTGGCACAGGAGCCACAGTAGTCGCCGCTCCCTGCAAACCGGAGGTCAACTGTTTCATCGTCTGATGACAAGAACCCATGTACAGAGAGAGAGAGAGGGGGCCCGAAGTATTTTAACCCCACTGTAGCAGAAATCTCGTCCCCCCCCCTTCCCTGTCATTCCCTTCAGTAAATTATTTGCATAACTCCCGTTCCGTTGCATGAGTTCGTACATAGGTAATATCTAGGCTGTGAATTCTTTGCTTTTATTGTTTACAATTTCTAGCAACTATGCTAATGCTTGATGTGCCTACACCACTTAATTACATGGCTGAAAGAAGAAAAAAAAAAAAAAGAAACCTCCCAAAGTCTGCAGCATACTTGCTTCTGCAATTGTTACTTGAGAGCTCGCGTTGTTTCTTGTGGGGCAAGCATGCTAAGATCCTGCGTGCTGTTGATCGTGGTACGAATGCGTAGTCTGGATGCTGTAACATACAGTACAAGGAGTATCACACACTTGCGGTTAGATGCACCTTCGACTCCCTTTTTTTTTAGTATGAGCACATGGCGATGCACATGAAACTTGTAATAATGTACACACACACACACACACCACACACATCCGCGCATGCTTCATGCGCGATAAGAGAAGTACTAATGTCTTGGCTTGTGTTCTTAAGGTGCTAGTTTGTTTTGTGCTATACTACATGGCATCGCCGCCGAAATGTTTTTTCATTGTTGCCTCCACGTTCCCTCCCTCTCCTCTGTTGGCGAGGTGTTGACAAGTTCCCAGCTGTAGACTAAATTCCCAGCGAGGACTTTGTGATATATATAGCGTTTTGTGTTTATTCATCCACTGGCTTCCCCATTCCCATTTGTGTATTACTAACAAGCACATTCGCTTTGCTGCTAGACAAGGTTGTTTTTATCATCAATGCACTGTGAATTGTGATTGTATGTTAATTATGCAGACATCTTTTTAAGTTTTATTGAGGAGGGTTACACCTGCAGTATTACATCATTGCTCCTTTGTTTTACTTTTGGCAATATGTTGGAAGTCTTGCAGAACCCCCCAAACACGAAAAAAAAAAATGAAACTGAGATCTGACTGCGGATTATACAGACAGATATATATATTGTATGTACATGTATACAGGTATACATACAAATAAATTTATGAGGAAAAGGCTTGGAGTGCTTGTGCTTGTTGCAGTTCTCACTCAGAAAAAAAGAAACTAACGGTGCTCTAAAGAATTCTTGTCTACTACTATTCATATTTTCTGTGTTCAAAATATGTAACATGTGTCTGTGAGTTCTGGCAGCGTGTGGTGCTAAGTCATTGTCGTTCTTGTAAACCAAGGGAAGCTAGAGACCACATGCTCCCCTACGCTATACTTCAATTTCCTTTCTAGCATATGCAGAAACCATTTCTTCATTCTTAACAAAAGTGGCGAATTGTTCTAACTTGAAATATTACAAATAGAACTGGTTGTGCCAATTTCGCCTACGAAACATATCAAAATGTGCCATTTGAAGCGTAGCATTCGAAGAAGTTTTTAGGCTTGGTTAGCACATTTTGCTTTAGCGACATTAAAGATGCATGGACATCACAGCCAGCCTCATGTTAAAACAGTGCTGCTCCTTATAGAATGGTATTTTGCACAAGTAAGTTTCGACCATATTTCGCAGTACAATGACGTGTGCTTCTATACCAACATTGGGATATATTGTGTTAATTGCTTTCTATTTACTCAAAATGTGTAAAAAAAAAAGTCTTCATCAATCCATGGTACTCGTAATCAGTGTATGTAAAGTACGTTGAAAACGTTGCGGACAGGCCCAACCAACTGTGCTGAAAGCTGACGTTTCAAGACACGTGGGGTAACACTGGGTCGATATTGGATTGGCCCTATCTTCGTAGCTAGGTTAGTTAGTGCAAGATCCAGACCAGAAAGTAAATGTAATCTCTGTGTGAAATGCGACTTAAACAATGCTGCCGTCAACGAGTTTCTTTGTGACATCACACTCTCGTCTACTACCGGATAACCACCATATTAGAGCACTGTAACCAATGCGCATAATTTTTCTAGCGCTTTCTCTGCTTTCCGTCAGCTTTGCTTTTGCAAAGCATTGTATACGAAGTGATGGAGACGGCTAACTGCAAGTAATTTTGCCCATCTCGTTTCACTGAGCTAGTACGTCCCGCGCAAGCGTGCTTCAAGGCAAGAGTGAACACATATGCGACCACCTGGTGTTTTTTAACGTCACCTAAATCTAAGTACACGGGTGTTCTGGCATTTAGCCCCCCATCGAAATGCGGCCTCTGTGGCCTGGAATCGAACCTGCGTCCGCGAGTTTAGCATTTCAGCACTTCACCCGGTAAGCTGCCCCGGCATGAGCAGGTGAGCTGGCTAACTCGTGGACCGTGCACGTAATCTCCTCCATTGCGTTCCTAAAGTATGCCGCACACACGGGCGTAACCAGTCCAAGTTCTTGGAGTATTTCCTTTTTTATGCGAGGGAGACATGGGCGCTGACGTTCCGATACGAGATTTTTGTGCGCTCGTTTTCGCCAGTTATCACCTTTGGCATGCAGTGCAGCCAAGTTCCGGGCTCCCTGCATGTACGCCTTTGCTCTTCGTACTGCAGCTGATCGCTGCACAGACCAGCGTTGCAGCGCGGCATGGCGACTCGAGGGGTTTAGTGCCGGGGCCGCCCCCAAGTGGCTTGTGTACCCAAGCTCTTGCGTTCTTTTGTACTTCTTGGGATGGGCTGGCGAGAGGAAGAAAGTAGGGAAGAGTACAAAAGAACAACAGCTTGGGGACTCATCGGCTTATGGCCCCGGTACCAAAACTCATTAGAGTCACCTATCCCAGAAGCTCTTGGTCTGACGTCCATGAAAACCATGTTAGCGAAATATTCAACGATCGAGCCTGGAAGGCAATAATATCTGGTGTTTAACGTCGTAAAACCGCTATATGATTATGAGCGACGCCGTAGCGGATGGCTCCGGAAATTTCGACCACCTGGGCTCGGTTATCTAAATATATCTACACGGGCCTCAAGCATGTTTGTCTCGCCATCGGAGCTTGTAAGACAAGACAGCTCATTACGATAAGAAAGCCTGCGTTAACATTGGTGGTGAAGTCGACAGGCGTAAAGGTCATCAGCCACGGTAGAGTAGAGGTAAGCTTTCTCTCTCTCTTCTTTACTTATTCGGGGGTGGAGGGGAAGGGGGGAGAGGATAGCGATTACTGTCGCCGATCACGTTGCGAGGCTCGACATATCGCTATGCGGCTGGTGTTGCGGCCAGGATATTACTTCGGTAAAACCGGGCCAAGTTCACTTGCTATAATTATGCGCGTGCGCTTGCATATATCTAAATATATTAGGGGTGTTCAACCCTCCACCACCTCCTCCGGCTGATTTTGTGGTGGCAATGCTGCACTTGTAAACTTAAGTAAATTCACCAATCGACGACAGATGCGTCGAAAGGCAAGGCAAGCGTTTATGAACATAAGGGAAGGGGAGAGCTTCATAAAGCACGAAGCACGAATGAAGGTCGCAATAGCTGTTCGAAAGCTTTATTGAATACAAACTTAGCTGCCTTCGTAGAAGTAGCAGTTGAGGTACATACGGGCAAACAAACCGTAGGGTCGCGAAACATACAAAATCTATAATTGAAGGGCAACATTTCTAGCAGCCAGGGCGCATAGCCAGGACATCATTTCCGAAAAGGGTATAGGGTGAGGTCACCTAAATGTGTGTGCGTGTGTACAATATGCGTACAACGTATCTACACCCCACTTCCACTTCGTGCTACCTGGCTACGCAAAAAAAAAAAAAAACGCATTTGTACTTTTACTACGCGTTCTGCGTACTTGTCAGCCTAGTGTAATGGCGTATGAAAGGAAGGAGCCCTTCGTGTTTCCGTCCAAGCTCTTATCACATCGATCGTTGATATCCTGTATTGGATGCAGTTTGCGGCTCTCGATCCCGCATCTATGGCGTTTTGCAGGCATGTTGTGGAATGATTCGCGTTTAAAAATATGACCCAGCTCCCGTAAGTGTACCAATACGATGATATATCCGCCAAATCGACTCAACAATGGTGAAAAACATCGATCCATGCGAGCATTGCAGCCGTCGAAGTTGCCAGCAACAAGACAAGCTGAGCGGCCATTGAGGATGCGACGTGGTCGGCAGCGTTTGGCAATTCTGCGGAGCCCTGCCCTCGCTTTCCTCGTTGATAGTAGAACTCGGCGACGGCCCTGTTTGGGTTCCCGCCGCTGGTGGTGTTGAACCACATGTGCATGCAAGGCACGTGGTCTGGTACCACTTTCCAGGAGTGGTCCCACACCTGCAAAGGCATGATCAAATTTTAGCTTAGGTATTTACAATGTCGTCTTCGCCATCGCAATGAAGACTGAACATGTACATCGGCGTACGTTTATTTTGCAGATGGGGTATGATCACTCTATCGAAGCTTTTGGCAAGCCACATATTAGCGTCATAAACGAAAGCCTTTCAGAGTACATGTTTGTCTCGTATAATCGACTACCGAGTATAAAATGTAGAGTAGTCAGCAAGAGATGTCTCTGCAGCAGGCAATTTTTCTACAAGGGGCCTGGCAGATCCATGCGATCACTTCATATCCATCGTCCTGTGTGCTTCCATTTAACAAACTAAGAAAATCATTTACATGTGACACGAGCTTTTTCTTTGGGCATGCGTGCAACATGCATTTTCAACGTCAGTCGTTTCATAAGTCGTTATGATTCCGAGGAATCTTGCCGCAAGGGAAAAAAGAGCCAGCCCTTCTGAAGTCTCCACGGGGAAAAAAAATTTTAGAAGTGTTTTGTTTTTATTAGCGGAATTACTAAGAAAAAAGGGAGCTTTGGAAGCTTTCTCTCTCTTTCTTATGCATTTTTTTTTTTTTTGGCATGCTGGAATTCGACTTCGACGGTTAATTAGCGCAGTTAACGCTCAGCTCCACTTCGCCGATCACTGCTGCAACCGGCTGAACTGGAGCGGTTTACCTACCTGGCTGCAAAAGTCCGTCGGGCCCTTGTACATCTCCTCGAAGGTGACGCACTTTGCACCCTTGGGACAATGGTTTTTCCCTGCGCAAAGAAAACAAGTGGGATCCGCCTTGCAGGATATACGTACTAGACAGAAAAGGTCCCGTCACGACCTCAAAGGATCCAGACACTCAAACATTCAGTGCATACCTTCGTGTCGGTTATAGTTTTATGTGTTAGTTTTTATTACGTTACATCACGAGTGGGTTCCCTTTTTCTACTTTAGCTCGGGAAATGATGTTTTTGACGTTGACCGAAAAATATTGTTCAAGTGAATTCCAGCGTTCCCTTTAAATTGATTCGTGTTAAAGGAGGGTGAAAAAAGAAAACTGCCATAACAGCCGTCGCGGGCGATGCTTGTGCCGCTTCCGGGAAGCTTACAATAAAACGCCGTAATGTATACATAACGATGCTAATCTTATAGCAGTTCGACAGAACCGGTTTTGATCACCGCATCTCGCTCAAAGTGCAGGAGAGGTGTGTACTGAGGAAGTATCTAAGTGGCGTTAGTACGCCCTTGCTTTTCGCCGTTGTGGTGGATCAGAGCGCGCAGGCAAGGCTTGTGTGCACCGTAGTGGAGGGAGAGGTGAGCGTGCCTGTTGTTAAGCGCGGGGGGGGGGGGGGGTGATACAGGTTTCGACAGAACCGGCATAGATACCAGCATTTGACGACGCAACTGAACTGTAACAACCTGGAACATGTCAGTTCACTTACCTCCGTAAAACTTGAATCCCCTTGGCCAGTTCGGGGTGCAGGCGTAATCGTACTTGCAGTCTTCCCACCACGCGACACAGTCACTGTAGCACAGCGGGACCTCGAAGAAGCGCTCCTTGCCTATCTTGCGCTCCACCTGCTCAGTGTAGTTCAGAATGGAGTTCTCGTATACTTAGCGCATACATTGCAAGCATATTTATGTGCGAAATATACTCTGAAGGATTCACGTAATGTAGCGGAAGCACGCCGGATTAATTCTAACCGCCAGGTGTTCTTTGACGTGCACCTAAATACAAGTAAACTTTTTTTTTTTTTTTTGTAAATTTCGCAGCCGTCTAAGTACAGCCGTCGCGGCCAGAATCGAATCCGCGTCTTTCGGCTCAGCAGCCGAACAACGTAATCGATGAGCCACCGCGGCGGCTGCATGTAACCGTGTTCTCCTCTACAACCGCGCACGATTCAACGAAATACTAATACACGCCTGACGCACTTCAAGAAGCCTGCATAGCTTGTCCTTGAAAACTTATCTACAACTTTTGAACCGCCACTTGCCGTTACGATCCAGGGTCCGATGTTGGGCTCGCACTCGTAGAAGCAAAGGTCCTTGCGGAAGTGCTCCCGGCAAGGTGCTGGACATCTTGACGTTGGTCTGCTCCTCGCAGAAGTCCAACGACATGCTGTACATGTCCTTGTGATGCACGTCGTGCGTGGTCTGGTCTGTGCAACACGCGTGGTCCTTCCATGGTGTGCACTGCGCGTGCGAAGAATTTATAACATGCATTACATACGTCGACACAGCCAGAAAGAGCCTATGCTGCAAAAAAGTTGACTGTAGGCGCCCCAGAAAGTTACCCTGAATAGCACTATCCAGTTACCGCGGAGCGGGGAGGCCATAGGCGTGCGCAGGATTCCCCTTCAGGGGGGGGGCAAGGGGGGGCGAAGCTTCATCGCAGCGCCCCCCCCCCTCCCTATTAAGTCAATGTATGGGGCAGAATTTGCGCCCCCCATGTCTTAGGTGACTAGGGGGGGGCGGCCGCCCCCCTCTGCCCCCCCCTCGTGCGCACGCCTATGGGGGAGGCTCATTACACTATCCGATCTCGGACCGTCACCTGGATTTCCATTTATATAATCGCTGCACAAAAGTAACGTCGCCTGCTTGAATAAAGTGGAAGGATCCGCGCAGTTACCCTACATACATTGTCTCAGTTGCTAGATGACTGCCGTGTGACGGAACACCACAAGGCGTTTCCATAGAATCGGCTCCTATATTTTGCTTCCACGTGAGACTGCGCTCGTAAAATGAGCGTGCCACGGCTGTTGGGCGTCTGATAGAAGCGAATGTCACGCAAAGCGTGGCGATGCATGGGCATATCGCAAAAGCTATATACGGACGCACAGAAGTGCTCTCTGTATTATTCATTGGATCAACTTCACTTTTTCGTTTCATTTCCATAATGGCATTTCCTTGAAATTATTTAGGGCTAGAGGAAAAGGCGTTGCGAACTTGCGGTGCTGTTTTACGCCTATAGGAGGGGGAAAAAATGCGCCTTCAGCACCGCTCAACTGTTCTGGGCACACTCTTCATTGGTTGATCTACGCTAGGGATGGTCGAATAAAATTTTTAATTGATTAATCGACATTTTTGATGGGTGCTTTAAAAAGGGATATCATTCTTTGAGAGGCATTGTTTGTGTTTGATCTCGACTGAAGAGTTTCTATCAGACGCGCTAGAGATCACGTGTGCGCATTTGCGCCTTCGTGAAAAAATTCGCACTTTCCCCAATGGACACGGGTGGCCCGTCGTATTTGGGTGATGTCACGGATTGAAGGATACGAGGCCATAATCCATGGACGATTCGGCAGCAGGCCGTATTTACTCGAAGCCTGCTTTCTCCAGGGTACGTTAGAGCATTTTCCTAATCCGCGAGTGCGCTTCCTTGCGCTGCATGTTCGCCCAGCACCTGTTGTGCTTCAAGTGGAGACGAGGTCCTAGTTGCACGTGCTGGGGTTTATCTATTATGCGTGTTTATAGCTGCTGAGTCTTCATTTTCCGCGTCATCGCACAGTACACGTGCCTCTATATACCATTTCGCCTCCATCGAAATGCGACCGCCGCTGCCGGGTTCGAACCCGCGACCTTCGGGTCAGCAGCCGAGCGTCGTAACCACTCATCCACCATGGCGGACCTGAGACTTAAATAAAATATCCGAAAAGTTGCCATAGACACTGCAGGCGAAGGAAAAGCGCTATAGAAAAGAGAGCTGAGTTAGTGCGATGAAACACGATGAAACATCGCGGAGCCGAAAACGAATGAGCACTAACAAAATAAGCAACTAGACGATGCGCTCGCACGTCTGAAATATACAGAAAACAACAAACTTCACTGTTGAGCGTTGACGCACCGCCATGCTGCATTCATTCAATGAAGCCATAGCGCTGAAAACATATATAAGGGCAAAGAAAGAGGTCCTGCGAAGAAGACCCAGCTTTTTAACGGATATCAATTAGCAACAGTTCATCCTTTCAAAACATAAGAATCGCTTGTGGTATTGAAGAGCGACTTGATTTTCAAGATGAGTTACACAAAGGCTGTTGGCTAAGTATAGCAAGATATTGATAATTTACCTGAAGAGGCGGATTCGTGCCTTCGGGAACGGGGTCCTCAACATTGTAATTTTAGTCATGACAATTTTTCTTTGGAGAATGACTCATTGGCACATTAATAAAGTTGGCGTGAAGAAGGTGATATTAGTTTCCGTCGCTGGCTTCGAGTACTGCTTACCACCTTTATCACGCATCACAATCGTCGTTTTCTAATCTTCTGTGAACAACGTCCACACCGCGCTCCTCTTGCGATTGCTCGCCATTACGACATGACAAAGGAAGCAGTATACACACCAAAATGTAATAATAACGCAATATAGCAAGCAAGCACCACGTGTGCTTTGTCGACGGTTAACCAGCACACGACAGAAGGGGGGACAAGTGCGTTTCTGCCTCGTCGGTGTGGGGCCGCCTCCTGCCCGCGCTTGAAGCCTTGTGGAGGGCTTGGAGGTGGACGCCGTAGGCGACGGAGAGCGAGTTTGTAGGGCCGCCGCCGGCTTTGGGCTCGTTCTACTAGCGTACAAATATGCGCTGTAGTGAAAAAGAGTAGGTGCGCTCGACTTCTGCGTCTCGGCATCGCTCGCCTCGCACTCATGCGCACCGGCCAAGGGGCGGTGTTGGGGGGGTGGTGGTTGCCGTAATCGATTAATCGAAGAATTTTAATCGATTAATTCGACTAATTGAAAGGCGGAAATCAATTACGATCAATCGATTAATGGTGCCCCTTTAATCGATTAATGGTTCATCGATACTACCATCCCTAATCTACGCGGAACGCCTGAGGAGAAACATGATCCTGGCGTCAAACACGCGATCAGCGGCGGCTCGATCAGGTTTCTGACGCCGGGATTCACACGGTACATCTGGCACGAAACCGTCCTGCGCTGTTGGTTCGTGTCATATGTGAGCATTATTCTACGCAATGCTCTGGCCAGAGAATGCAGCGAGCTAACGTGAAAGCCATATGGCAGCCATTGTCTATGCATCGAGACGTCACGTGCACGAGTAGACGTTTGTGTGGTGTAAGCTTCACCGTGGTTTCATGTTAGCGGCGCAAGCTGTGTGGTATATTTGAAGCGCCGTGACATACGTGAAAGAATCGGCATGCCACCTCCTTTCTCGCATCAATTTACGCGCACTTATTCACCCCTGGAACTGCTGAGGAATGCAATGGGCGCCGATCGAGCAATACTAACACATATAGTTGAGGCCAAAGAACATGTTTCCAAAAAGCATCGTTCATGTTTGCAAGCGCATCGACATATGAAACTTCAAAGGATAGCATTAATTGATGCGTCTGCTTTGAAATATTGGAGACATTGCACAGGAGATCGGTTGTATTTTAATTTTAGGAGATATATGTATACCTTCTACATGGACGAAATATTAGTTTTATGTATAAGGGACTAACACATGCGCGAATTCAAAGGGGATAGCAAAATCTTGGTTCAAGACAGTTAATATTGGTTCATAACTGTGCCTGCCCTGTTGTATTGTGTTCATCCACGTTCAACCTGCGCTGAAAATTTTTTGCAGTTATGAATCAACGGGGATGTCCGGATGCCCAGACCCTCCCTACCCCACTTCCTTTTCCCCACAGTCTTTGCCTGGACGCTAATAAATTTATTATCGTTATTACATAATTAATTGTAAGTATATGTGCGATCATCATTATCAATTCCACCGTTCCAAATACAAAGGCCTCACACTTCCCCCTACTTTGAAAAATCATGGAAATTCATTCACGCAATCCGACGGCGAGAAATTTCATTTGGTTAATTTTCTCGGTGTGGTAATAACGGGAGTAAAAATTGTTAACACTTTGATATATTCTGTATAATTATTTATTTCATAGTAGTACAAAATCAAGCACTTGCTTAGTTCGAGGATGCGATTTCAATTGTTAGCCATGGCGACCGCATATAGACGTGGTGTTGCGATATCTGCACTACCTCGCATTGTTAACAGCCATATTTGCAAAGCACGCAAATAAGTACAGCAGAATACGCGGGAACAAGGAAGTCGCTAGCTAGTCGCACGACTTCGTCAGTTATCGGCAAGTGTATACAGAACAAGATAAGTGCTGGAGCAGTCATTCTCCCACGAACATTTGAAAGGAGTGACAATAGCTGATACTCAGCAAGACTAAGCAAACAAACTGCTACCGCGGGTACGACACGCATAAATTTTTACGAGCGATTGCACAGTGTCTGTGACAGCGATAACATTGTGCAAACGGCGTCGCAGGAGTATCAGCGCCGGAGTCATTTAGATCGTGGGTGGGCGGCTGCGATCGCGGACGACCCAGCGTGGCCTTCTCCGGTGACACAAAGCAAAGGAAATGAGAGAAGCGTCTGGCGCCGGCGCTGTTGATGCTTCATGCGCGACTTACGATTAAATGCGAGGATTAAAAAAAAATCGTACTTTTGGCAAGAGATGAAAAAAGCGCGTTTGTAAACAGGTCTAGGAAAAAGAAAATGGCTGTCTTTACAAGAACATTGATTATTACCGGAGGAGAAAATATCGGGCAATAATGACCGCCGAAGGAGCAAGGCAAGAACGGGAAGTACTCGTGGAGTTTCGGGTTACAAGAACGAAATGGTTTTCGATTAGCCTACAAGTTTGTGTGTGTGTGTGTGTGTGTTTTTTTTTTTAATATCGTGTGTTTCGCGTGGTATTAGAAGAGAGGCACTTTTCTGGGGTCAAATTCCTAATCTAAAGTGTAGTACCCGTCATAGTTCATATGCAGGGCTGCTTATTTTTTAATGAGTGTTTGCTTGTACTAAAGTAGACGGTAGTGTTGAATGACAACCAGCCTGAGAGGTTGATAGGAACATGCCTGCGTGCGGCTGCTCCGGTTCACATATACGGAAAATATAACTGATATATCAACGGATAAAGGTAGAAAAAAAAAAGGAGAAAAAGGTGGAAGTGCCATTTTTTCTCCTTTTGTGCTCATAAGCACCTGTACATAAAATACAAAACAGCCGCAAATACACTATATTGAATGCGTAGAGTCGCCCGTCTGCAGTACTTTGAGCACATGTCCGCGTACTAACAGAAGTATTTCGACGAGATTTACTTAGCGCCAGAAAACATACAGAACACAAGAGAGACACACAAGGGACAAGTATTTCGTTGCATTGAAAGCTATTCTTTCAAGGAGCGGTTCGCTGCCAAACGCGCCTGCATATCTGGAGTGGTGATACTGTTCTAATACAGGAAAGTGGCACAACACGGGACAAAGACTTAGCCGAGGGAACAAGCATTATAACTCTGCACCAACTAGCCCAGCAACAAGTTTTATTTGATATTGTTCAAATTCAACGAATTACAAAGTCAAGACATAAGTATGTCGTAGCCCACTGGCGTTACAATATGAAAGTATTATCACGCTTACCACACAGTCCTTAAATGTCATGTCGGCGAAGTTTAAACAATACGAACAAAACATCCGGACGGGTAGGTAGAATGATTACACAACATGCATTAGCCGACAGTGATGACCATGGTGCAGTGATCAGAAAGCTGTTCTACAAATTCTACGTCCCTGTCCTCGATACAGCGCACACAGGCGATAGCTGATAGCATATGACTCCTAGACTGCCGACCGCATTCTAAGCAGACTGTCTTGGAGTGCCGGCCGATACAGGCGTCACAGCAGAAAGAAGTTAAGGTGCAACTGAATCTCCTATCGCTTAATTAAGTACACAGTAGCTTAACGACGACTCTCGCACCCCTTCTTTTCTGTGTGTTGTTTCGTTCACCGTCTCTGACTCCCCTCACCCAGTGTATAGGGCAGCAGACCGTATATGCATATATGTTGCAGTCAACTTCACTGCCTTCCAGATCCCATGTTTTCCATTTGACATAACACATGTATACTTTCGAAACGGGGCTTAATCGGAGCTCGTATCAAGAATACACCCGGTTACAACCTCTTTACAGCCATCGCTATCCCTCGCACAGAGAATTTGCATTAGTGCTCACCACAACGGCGCTTACTCATTTTCATGACGTCAAGAACTTCTCTAGTGATGCAGATAGCTGACTTTCCCATACAAGCGTGAAGGACGATCACGACTTCGTAAGATTAAGGCCACGGTGCATACATTTCATGTGTGGCTAGGTATTTAAGTCAACCTCGACAGCGATGGCGGTTTAAAATGCACCTTTTCCTGACTTCTCTATCTTCCCTGACTTCGCAACACCTTGAAAAGCTGCCGAAAAAGCTGCGGCCTTCCACTGTGCACTGTGGCTACTGCTGGTATCTCACGATTAAGCACGTCAACAGGTACAAAAAAAAAAAAAAAAAGGTCTGACCGCATGTAAACAAATAGTCGCATGCGTAATGGTAACTGATATGCGCAGTCGGCTTCGCACGATACAAATTTTGAATCATGGCGCCAAGGATAAGCGCCTGCTTTTTGCAAACTATTTCGCCAAGCCGTTGGCTGGATACGTGCAAAAACCGTGTGCGATTATGCCCTATATTTCGATAATCTGGGCCAGGTAGCATTGAAGAGCAGACTTTTCGCTACGATAACCTGGACAGCTGTATAGTGTATAGTTTGCAAACCAAACGGGCAAAACAAAGATCAAATACTGCAGCCCTACATTGAACACGACTACGCCGAACTGTTGGGTGACGTTTCACGGATGCATGGTACAATAATGCATGATAGAAGAATTGCGATTGACAGAACCTTTAAATATGAACCCCTTGCCATCCTAGCATGGGAAGGGGTGGGGGATTATTTCCCCAGTACTCCTTGAGTGACAGTACTCCTTGAGTTTACCATCTTGATGATGGTATGTTGTTTTTAATGATGCAAGGGCCAGGTGTGACCAAAGTGGGCCATCACCGACAATGTGGTGTTAATGGTGACCAATGATTTACGATGATAGGGTGTAATATGGCTATGGGGAGGTTGCCTAGAAACACACGCGCTACATAGAAGCGTAAAAGATATAGTATAAAATAATGGTAGTGGCATGTGGAGTGGCCTATAAGTGTTGAATGAATGGGAAGTGATCATGCTACTAAAATGTCAGGATATGGAGATAGCACGAATATGTCTCCTCCAGTCCTTTGAGGCGAAAAGCCGAGCGGCAAGTGCTTTAATGCATCTGCCGCTGCAGCAGCCTCTGTTAGGAGACCGTGCTACGGATGGCCTGGGAATGGTATGAAAACTATTGCCATCTTTTAAAAATGCGAATGTTGATTGATGTTTAAAAAAGAGGTTCTCTACCTATGAACGCTGAAGGACGAGGCGAAACCTGCTGCTGGGAGGAAATAAAAAATGCTGCTTCCTACTGCCTTCCAGTTCAGGATATTGTAACAGGATGTGAAGGAACCGTAAGTGGCTCGCCACAGCACCAGACAAAAGGTGTGCATGTGTGTGTGTCCTATTCGAAGCCTACAGAGTTTTACATCTGTACGACGTGTGCTTGATGTGGGTGGCCAGTTACCGATGCATGGCTTGATTATGTGTAACTTATGCACTTATCAGTCCGATAACCGCTGCCAGTAAGCCCCGAGTGTTTTTCTTAGGAAGGACTAAGTCCCTTACAGAGACAGCTATATATGGATGATTTGGCAGCATTCGCATGGACTGATGTTGTAAGCTCGTCAACCAGTATGTTGCCCTCGATGTCACGATGCCCTGACATCCAGCATATGATAACATGCTGTTTGAAAGAGTAGATGGTGCATAGGAGTGAATAAAGCGAGTCAATGACAGAAGTTTCGTACTTTTTTTATAGTTTTTAAAGCTTTCATAGCGCTTAGTGAATCGGTCATGTGACTGCATTTATTATCTTTATTTCTTTAATGTGTTTTATGGCCGCCAGTATTGCGTAAGCCTCTGTTGTAATATACTTATGTTAAAGTGCAGAACACCAGAGTGCGAATAGGATGGACCGACGACTGCGTAAGACACGCCAGCATAAGACCTTGACGAATCTGTAAAAGCTTCTGCGATAGAGTATTTGTGTTGCAGTTCATGGAAGTACATCTGAATGTGTAGAGGAGGGACATGCTTTATGACATCTATGAAACATGTTTCACAATCTATAAACTGCCATTGCCACGGCGGGGCCTGTAAAGCGGGAGCCATTAGGCTGTGCTCGAGCAGTGGGACACCTGTTTCCTCAGCCAGTTCTCGCACACGCAGCAAGAAGGGCTTTGTCACTGTGTGTCGATTGTGTAAGAGTTGACAGCTGGGCAAGCTGTTTACGGTAGGATACGTGGGATGATCTGCAGTGCTTGCGTTCACTTTCAAAAAATACCTAAAGGACAGGTATGCGACCTCTGCAAATGAAGCGACCACTCGTCTGATATTACGCAAAGGCTTCCCACGGGGCTTGTGTTGAAGGCACATGATGAAAGGTGAATGCCTAAATGATGTAGTACAGGATATATAGCATTTTTAGAGCGGCTGTTGTTGCAGAGTAGCAAACTATCGCTCTATAGTGTAGATGCGTGCGTATAAGGTTTTTATAGACGTTCATAAAACTTTTCTGTCGCTACCCCAGGTTGTGCGTGATAGACCATTTAATAAATCCATTGTTTTCACTCATTCCTCTTTAAAATACTTAAGCGTGGTAAAAATGCTAGCTTCGTGTCTATATAATTATGTCTAAAAAATTTCTTCTGTCCCATCTTCTCGTTCGCGCTAATATCACACCTAATCACGATCAAACATGTACTCTCTCTTACATTTAGCATCTTGCCATGTATGCCTAATGGTGAGGTCTCTCACTATTCCAAACCGCCATGTTGAATCATAGGCCTCTTGCATATCGAGAAATACAGAAAGAAAAGACTGCTTGTGGACAAAAGCGTCCCGAATGCGCGTCTCGATACGTATCAAATGGTCAGTGGTACAGATCGACGGTGACCCTCTCGAAACCCGCACTGGTATGGGTTAAGTACTGTTTGATTCGAGGAAATGTAGCAACTGGCGGGTTATCATTTTTTCGATCGAATACTTCGCAGAGATAGCTTGTTAGGACTATGGGCCTGAAACTCGAGGGCCCTGTTCCAGGATTGGAAATATAATAGCATCCTTTTAGGCAGAGGGGATCTCGCCGGAAAACCATACAGCGTTGTAGAGGCAAATGAGGGTTTCTTGTGTTTCATGTGGTAAATTTTTCAATATTTCATACATTACACAGTCGGAACATAGGGCAGAATTGTTGCAGCAACTTAGTGCTACCTGCAGCTCTGCTAAGGGGAATGGTTGGTCGTGTGCATCAGCTCTTGCACTTTTACGTTCTAGTTTCCGTTGTTCTGTTTGTGTTTGTACCTCTGAAATGTTTCGGAGGAGTGTGACGAACTGGACACATGTTCGAAATGTGTGTCCAGGAAGTTAGTTTGGTCTTCCAAGGTGCCTCCGTGTGTTCACCAAAGGAAGAGAAGGGGTTTGTCAACCTTTTACCCGATAAACCCTGTTCCATACTTTAGCCTCATTCGTGTAGGAGTTGATACTTGATATATATATCTGCAAACTCTCTCTTTTAGCCTGACGGCGCGTTCTCCACCTTTCGGATTTTACCTGTTTATAAACTTGATTAGATTTTCTTCATTGGTAGAATCAGCTCCCACTCTTTGTTCTGCTCCTTACGAGCTTTATGACACTCGTCGTTCCACCAAAGCACTCGGCATTTGCTTACCACACTTCTTACTTCAAGTATACTTTGCAAAGCAGCGCAAAATTATAAAAGCAGTAAAATATAGAACAGCAGAATCGATTCCTAAGGAAGGACATGTCAATCCACGAGACAGTTGTAGCTAGAGTTCGGTACTTTTCCCAGTCGGCTGTATGAATCTTCCACCGGAGAGCGTGAGGTGGAGGGTTCGTTTTCTTTCGGTGTTCTCAGCAGTACTGGAAAATGATCACTGCCATAAGGGTTTTTAACAACGCTCCAGTTTACTGAGGCGGTCGAGTGAACCTCGACGCTCCTTAGGCGCTTGATGCGCCGTCAGGAGAGGTGTGTTGTCTGTCCACTGCGTCATGTGGGGCGCCAGGTCGATGTGGCTACATTTATGTCTGAGCTCCGCCGGCTGTTGTCAGGGTCAGCAGGGGCCGGAGAGAGTAAGGCAGCCGTGACTGCGCTCACCATGGCGGCCGCTGGGGTCAAAACCCCCCCGTTAGCTCGGGTCCATGGTGACATTACACCTCAAACGCCAGCACAAGCAGACGCCCCTGCGGCGCCTTCTCATAGAGATGAGTTAGAGTAGCTGCTGCTTTCTGCAAAATAATACGTCCAGCGGTTGGCTGGATACGTGCAAAACCATGTGTGATTATAACTTATATATAGAGAACCTATAGGTCAGTTCGCATAAAATAGCAGACGCTTCGTTACGATAACCTAGAAAGCTGGTTTAGTTTGCAAACCATACGGCAAAGAACGAGGCTGATGTTTTACAGCCCTACATCGAACACGACTTCGTAGAACTGCTAATATTGTTTCACGGACGCATGCACATATCCTGGATGAAACGCATGATATAAAAATTGCGATTGAGAGATCCCTTATATTCCCCGCCCTTACCCTTTTCCATTCACAGATGGAGAGGATGGGGAAGATATTTTTTTCCGCGAAATCCTTGAGTTCAAGGAATATATACGTAGCGTGTTTGGTATTAAGTATCGCTTAACACAACACACGTTTCTCATCGTCCTTTTGCACTAACTACTGCAAAGTACTGTGTAGGTGCTCCCTTCAAACGTTATTGTGGTCAACGCTAGCAACACGACTGGGCCACCAGTTAAAACAGCTGTATGATAGGCTGCATAGGAAAGTGTACGGCGAGGCGCGTTAACATTTCAATCCGTATTAGTGATCGCATGTTACTCGCCGTATCGTGCTTAAAATTTTTTATATCATTTTTGTTTCGGCTCGGAGATTACAAATGCTTAGCAGCTATCAGCAACTACCACGTCGCTGTCCTCTTCTCATAGAAAAAAAAATAAACGAAATAAATAAATAAAAATCAACACAGAGAAATCTGATATGTGTTGATGACGCACTTGGTGACAAGTAATAACGAAAAGTAATATGTGGCACCGTGTACAGAAAACCTTACAAAGCTGTTTTTGTTTAGACGACGGTGTTTTCGACAATGTTGTAGCAAAGTACGAGGCAGTAACAGTAAGATATTTTGTAAAGAACTTTGCACCGAAAATGGCTCTTGCTCTGTTAGCGCCAGTGCAGGGCATTATGCGTCCTCTCCTACCATTAACTTTTCATAGCGTTACTATGCCACCTCAATCATCTAAGGATGTTCGATACTTGCCCAACTTTGACCCAAACGTGTCATGCCGCAACAGGATATGTTTCGCAAGTCCGATAGACATCCGCCTTCATGTACTAATGTACGACATCCTCTGACAGGTAAATATGTGGACAACATATTTACCTTCCAAAGTCAACATATTCACGTGGCAATTAACCTGCTTCAATGTGATAACGACGCCGCTGGAACGTTTTTGGATTATGTGCATGAATAACGGACGAGGCTTGCAAGCGATGTACCAACATTGACGTGACATCAGAAACTTCAAGCCCCGCATATGTATATACTCAGACATGGCAGTTTCAGTGACGCCAGTGCAAGCCATCTATAGGCGCTACTGACATGCATGTGTAAAAGTCGTGCCAGCATATGTGGGGGGTCGTCGTTACATTTACGTATATGCTGAAACGTCTCTCCTTATGGAGACCTCAATCACGTCCCTTAATGACGTCAACACACACACACACACACACACACACACACACACACACACACACACACGATATATATCAGTGTATATATTCAACGGGCAATGGTATATGGCACAACGGAGGAATTATCTGTTTTACTCAAGCTCTGACGACTGGAGGACCCCTCCCGAAACTGTTGGCAAATAAATATTTATTTCGCTGTTCACATATATGCATGTGCGTGTGTGTGAGAGAGAGAGGGAGAATAAAAAAGTCACAGTGAAAAAAATTGCAACATTTATTCTGACTTTGTTCGTTAGATACTTGGTACGTGGTGAACATAAAAACTTGTTCGAAACTGTGACAATTAAAGACCGTAGCTATTGCTATAAAGATTGAGAAGAAGGTTCCTGGCTATTCGGTTAAGGATATGAGTAAACGGGTCATTTTGCTGACGAACGTCCTGACTGGTTCTCCCGGTGTTTACAGTGAACGATGCGGATGTATCCGACTTTCTTGAAGAGGTGTAAAAGAAGCACCATGCTGTTCCGGTACAATCCCCGGCGCATGCCGCGTTCGCCGCCACCTCCGCGACACTGCCAAAGCCCGCCGCCAGACGGGCGTCTGACAGCCCACTACATGAATTAATGCGTGGCCGAGACCGACCACCACGATGTAGCCAGTGTCGCCCACCAGAGACGCCTAATTCTGGCAGATCCCCAAAGCAAGTCGCAGCGTGGCCGTGACCGACCGGCATTCAACAGCCAAGGCCGCCCTCCAAAGTCAATTTTGGCAGCTCTCGCATTCATGACCGAGGGTATCTGATAGAGAGCGGCAACGGAGCTTGGGCCCTCACGCTTGGCCAGCTCAGGAAGAAAAATACGAGTGTCGGAGAACAGCCAGCCTAGCCCGCTTATTGATGTATTATAATAATTGTTGGGGTTTTACGCCCCAAAACCACGATATGGTTATGAGGGACGCCGTAGCGGAGCGCTCCGGAAATTTTAACGCGACAGCGTTAAAAGAGCTCGTTTCGCAGAAATCCCGGCGTCGGTGTCAGCGTTGGTGTCGGCGTCGTTGGTACGGGAAAAAAAAAACCGCCAGGCCTGCGCGGAACGCGCAGCACAGTCACAGCGAAAGCTGGAAGAGCGGCCTTTCTAGGGCCTCTAAAACACTCTTGGGGCAACTACAAGCACACTTGCATGGTACCCACTACGCCATAAATCATTATTTTTTGTGCAGTGGGGAAGCGTCCACTATGCCATTATTCGTCTTTCTTCGGAAAAGTGTGGTACCCGCTACACACTTGTAAGGCATTATGTGCACTTTGTTGATGCTGTGAACATGTGAAATACGCAACGAGACTGTGTTTTAAAGGCCCACTCATTACAAAACGCGCAGACATATTTAATCATTATTATCAGCAAAAGCATCATCAAAGTCATCAAAGTGAGCAGCTGCGTAGGTTCGTGTGTTGCCTCACGGATGTGTACTGGGCCCTTCGCGGATAATTCTTCCTTCGCAAAAGGGAGAATTATGTCGTAGTGGGAACTCCGCAACTTTACTTGCACTGGGCGTTCTAGGATATATAATTTGAGACGGCCAATGTTACGCGCAGACGTTCGTTTCCTTGCGGCACGGTTGAGGCATCCACCGAGAACCGAAGCCAGGTTAGCAATTGAGAAGGCGATGCGCGCGGGGCCTGATTACGCTATCGCGTTCTACTCTTGAAGGCGAAGCTCAAGCGTGCTCCAAATTATTAGGTGCGAAGCAGCTATTTGACTCACGTGTGTAACGCCGTACGTTACGTAAGTCCGTACGAATACGCCGCAACGCGTTCCCCTCGCCGTAGGTTTTGGAGCGTTGCCAAGTAGGTCACGCTCCCCTCGCACGCTTCCCTCGCAGGTGCGCGCTGACGTCACTCTCTCCCTCACCCGCAGCATGCTCGCGGCAGCGCCCGCAGCTGCCGGCTGCTCCGCCCGCTCGCAACAACTCTGACCCGCCTCCCGTGTCTGTGCGTTTCAAACAAACGTTTACTCGAGTAAACGCTACACCGAGTTTCGCTTCAAACCGTTCTTCCAGCACCCGCGTCGACGCCCGTTTCAACCGGGTCAACGTCGTGCGCACCGCTGCTGCTTCGCATCCCATCAGGGTTCCCTTCGGGGAGATGGTCCAAGTTTTTTGACCATCTGATGCTCTTTAACATGCACCTGAATCTAAGTACACGGACTTCTAGCACTTCGCCTCCATTGAAATGCGGCCGCCGCGGTCGGGATTCGATCCTGCGACCTTCGGGTCAGCAGTCGAGCGCCATAACCACTAGACAACCGTGGCGGGTTATTCATGCATTACCGGCATCTAAATTCACTATAGGAGCTGGATTAAGGAGAAAAATGATGTTGGACGAATTTACTGCGCCGTCACTAACGAAAAGATTACAATTTGAGCACCTGAATCATCACTGAATAGCAAAATATGTCAAACACAAGTCGCATTCACTAGACTACGTTGTCAAACTGCATATATATATATATATATATATATATATATTTGCACAAAGGAGGTCTGGCAACTTCACCTTTGCTGTTTTTGCGGAGTCCGTGAGGCAACAGACCATTACCTCATTTCCTGCAGGCCCTTAGCCAGGGGGGGTGCCCTAGAGCCCCCCCCCCCCCCCCCTTTTTTTTTTGAAATTTTGATGGAGGGGTGTTTTTTAAAAAAAACATAAATAATGAAAATCGGTGTTTTTCTCAAATAGTCAAAGCGTGCAGCAAGCCCACACGGAAACAAACAGACGGGACCGTCAGCGCTTGGTCCCGTCTGTTTCTTTCTGTGTCCTCGTTTTTCGCGCCGTTTTGCACCGATGAATCTTCATATTATATTTAAGTACACCAAGTTTGCTTGCTTCGGGGCTTTGTCCCTTGGATACAGCGACAGGAAGATTGCCAATGCCTAATTGCAGGAGTTTTTTTTTAAAGGTTCAACGAGGTTTAGGCTACAGTATCGTTGTTTACTACTGATGTTCTGTTCTCCCAAATTTCTTAAATTTTTTGTTCAGTGTCTCCGCTTCATTATTTAGTATCCGTAGTTACACACACACACAATTATATATATATATATATATATATATATATATATATATATATATATATATATATATATATATATATATATATATATATATATATATATATATATATACACACGACTGCACCGGTGCCCGGTGCCTAATGCGCAACTTGTAGTGCGTAACGCCAGCACTCAGTTCGAGCACAGCCGTCAGGTTCATCAAAACAAAGTGCACTAATTTGCGATGATGTGCATGTCGATGACGTGTGATCGCTTGCGTATTCCTCCGGGGTCGAGGAGCGCTTGACTTCAGCTTGCTGAGTCATAGCAATACATATGTAATGTTTATTGCATTAAGCGGATAGCCAACACCGCTCAGCCAAAATGGCTCACTGCCGGCAACACTGGGCCGAGAACAAAATGTCACTCACCTAACGTTGCCATTTGAAAGAACACCTTTCCTATATTCCATAGACGGGTCATTTCTCAATGAGATTTGATGTCAGATTTCGAAAACATCGATACTGATTTCCACAATGAGTAAAATCTGGACGCCAATTCTGAAATATAGTTTTCGCTCCACGCTGATGTTTCAACTCATAGTGACCGCATAGGGGCGCCTCGCAAAAAAAAAAAAAAAAAAAAAAAGAAAGAAAAAAAAAAGAAAAAAAAAAGTTTGAGACTAGTCCCGTCTCTGTAGCTTACCCAAAAAAAAAGTGCTATTAATTGCAATAGGCGAGAAAATAATGCGAGCAGGCCCGTAGCCAGGGGGGGGGGGGGGGCCCGAAATTCGGATTGAAGGGGGGCGTTTTACCAACGAAGAATAATAAAAATGGCTGTTTTTCAAGGATTTCAACAAGTGGGCCCGCATACCGTGAGCCGTGGTATAGTGAACTAGAACATTCTAGTGGCACGACCGCCAAGCCGCGCCGCCTCTTTTGGCGGTCGGAAACACCACGGACCGCCGCTAGGGTTTCTCGTGGCGCTGCTGCGCCTTTTCCTAGGCGCGAGCGCGCGACGGGAGCGCGGGGAGTCACTCAGCGCGTTAGTTCGACGCGTCTAGCACGGCTGCCTGAATCCCGCATATCGCTTTGTCTGCAGCTACTCTACTGCACGTGAACCGGTGCACTCTGCTGCATTCTCTCGCAAGGACCGTGGTGGAGCAGCTGTCTATAGTTTGTCAGACATCCCGTACCAACAAACATGTAGCTCGCGAGCTCGCTCCCAGAGAGTGCGCCTGACCATGCATCGTGTGTCATATCTGCCAGCGATAATCGGCTTACATTTTATACAGCAGGTTATGTAGCGCGGAAGTGCATAATGAAGTTTGGGTGCGAAGAGTGCATGAAACTACTTCTAATGCAAAAGGAGTGGGCAGAAAGTCTCAACTATCGTGCACAGTTCACACGCATGAAATACAGTGGTGGCCTGCTGTATCCGTCCAGCTTGTTGTTCAAGTTCGTTCATGATTTAGAAAAAAAGCCTTCACAACGTGTTTAAATTTGTTAGAGCTGCACGTTATTAACGTGCAGCTGCATTAACGTACAGCTGCGCGTTATTAACGTTATTAACGTGCATACTGAACATCCTTAGCGAAGTTAAGGCTGAACAAAAACATCTGAAAGCGCTGCACCAGAGTCGTAGTTTTTTACATGACTACTCGTCTGCACTTTCTAACTAAAAGCGTGAACGAAAATAATGCAAAAAAAAAAACGCGAAGCAGCCAACCACCTAATGCCCAGTAGATGTTAAGTTCTTCACATGTCCATCTAACGAGTGTTCTTCGTTCCGAATCTTCGAATAGTTTTGATAAAGTGTTTTAAATTAGAGAGATTGAATTTGTTATCTTGTAATCCTTTTTGGCATCTTTCAACCATCCGAATAAAGAGCTGCCCCTCCTTTCATTTTCTATGCTGAGCACTGTGTCTTGTGCCGTGACCTCCTATATAATATAAGCCAGCACCACAATAACAGTGGAAACGCGCCGTAAGTGTGTGCAAGTGATGAGCAATCGTTGTGCAGCGAATGTTAATAGCGCAAGTGGTTTATATATATATATATAAGGAACAAGAAAATACGACTTTCGTTGGTTTGGCACTGTATATTCTTACTAACGTTCCGTCTGGTGGACCAGACTTTGACAGTCTGGTCCACCAGACGAAACGTTAGTAAGAATATACAGTGCCAAACCAACGAAAGTCGTATTTTCTTTCTTGTTCCTTATATATATATATATATATATATATATATATATATATATATATATATATATATATATATACCAAGGGTAGATTGTTGGCCTTGTTGGTGTAACATGATCATAAAGTTTAGCGCGGCACTGAAGGGACGAGGACGGGACAGGGAGAACACACACAAACGCCTGTGTGTGTTATCCCTGTCCCGTGCTCGTCACTTCAGTGCCGCGCTTAACTTTACGATCATGGTGTATATATATATAACGTCAAGGAAGCGCTAGGGAAGTCAAAGGCGAAAGTCACAGAACGGGAGGCGTCAAGCAGCCAAAATCCAGGCAAGCACAAGCTCCGTTCGCGTTGCTACCACTAGCGCTGTGGCTTGCTTTCTTGGCTGCTTCGTCGTCGTCTCACATATTTCCCTACAATATATATATGTATATTCTTGGTCGAAATATGTAACTACAAACCGCTGAGCCACGCAGTAACTAACCTGGTAATTTTACATTTGCATGAACCATGGAGCAAACACGCGCGTTCGATGTAGCCACAAGTGTAGCTCTGCAAGAGTACGCGACGGCCCGACAACGCCGCCGAAGCGGCCGAAGCTCCTAGGAAAAGTAGCAGCGGCGCCACCTCGCGGCATCCGTGTGAAAGGCTGACGCCGGAGCCCGGCCGGTCGCGCCACTAGAGTATATTCTAGTTCACTATAGCCGTGGTTTGCAGGTATGCGCGACACGGTGACTGTGGAAAAGGGTTCAACGACGTGCGACAAGCATATCATGCTATTCATGTCATGACCTGTCTGTCAGGTTTATCATGCACTCATTTTGGCATAGGAGCTCCGGCCTATGCCAAAATTTGATATACACGAAGTATAAAGGAAGCGACCACGAGAGCACACAGGCGTTGGCGGATAAATAGAAAGAAAGAAAGAAAGAAAGAAAGAAAGAAAGAAAGAAAGAAAGAAAGAAAGAAAGAAAGAAAGAAAGAAAGAAAGAAACGGCCAAAGTGCCTATATGGTTCGATAAAAATGCTTCGCATATAAAACGAAAACATACTTTTATTGTTACGTTTCTATCAGAGGCGATAAAGGCCGGCCTCACCATGAAGTACACGACACTACAAAAAAATATAGCCGCAGCACTAACATTTTCTATTTCTCTTTTGTCTGAAACCACCTTCCCTCCGACATCGTTCACATATTTCAGATCATGACTTGTCTCGTTCCACCATACATAATTATTTACTTAAAGACGCGTAAAGCGTATATTTTATAATATTTTATTAGTTTTTGTATGCTCTCTATTTCTTATCGTACCTGAATTTGGATTCAGTTGTATCAGCCTAACATTGTATCTTGCATTTTGTGATTAACTTGTTGTGTTCACTTTTGCTTGGTATTTTATGTACCCCACGCTTCGTGTAAACTTTGTGCAATTGAGGGTAAAATAAATGAATTTAAATTGCTAGTACAATGTTATGATTCACATATTACTTGAATAATCGCACCGGTGAGCAGGAGGACGTCCAGGTGCGTCGATGACGGAGTTAAATGATGCAACAGGGCGCGCATTGTGTGTTCACGAATGATGACGCAAGAAGAGAAGTTTTTAAAGGAAATCTCTCGCGGCATTTTTCTGCTTCCTCTCCTACACGTGCCAAGTTTACTAAGAACCACACGTAAATGCACATGGGCAGGTGAACTCTTGAAACGCATTCAGCCGGTCCCTCGCTGCATTTTAAACGCGCGCTGTCGGTTCATATGCGCGGGCGTTCGGAGCCGCGCGCGCGCTCTGAGGCAGCCACGTGACATCGAAGCGCCTTTTTGCGCGCTCGGATTGAGATCGAAGCGCGTTAACAGAGGCGAACTTACATGACCGTAGAGGTTGGATTCGGGGCCAGGTTCGCTTTTGTGGTTCCGTGCGTCCAAACAGGTCGAGACATCTGCACTTGCAGACCAGGTAGCGGTCCAACAGGGCGATGACCAGCACGCTCGAAATGATGCGAACTTCCATCGCTGCGTGCATGATCGTCGTAATTACGCGCTGTAGTTTTAGCAGCGAGCCCGAAAACAAGTTTGACTGCTGCTGCCCGCAAGAGAACGGAGAAACCGGGCCGGTCTAGTTTGCCGCTGGGATGGCCCTACGCGAACTCACCTGCTTAAAGGCTTCCGAGGGAAATGAATGCCGTGTTTTGGCGTCTTGTTCGGGTTCCGGGCGAATGTGGTCGTGAAGAACAGAGCGGCGCCGAGATCTTGTCACACTTGGCTGGGCGTGAGATTCAAAGCTAAAGGGATCGCGTAGTGTGGCTGCAGGCACCTGATACGTATACGCTGAGCGCGCCTCTCAACATAGTGACTAGCGCAAAATTTTAACGGGGCAGTTGATAGCGTGTTTTTTTGATCAGACGACACCGGTTGACCCGTGACCTAGTGCATGTGCTGCCATCGTGCGGCTGCTGTTAGAGTTTCAAAAGAAAAAAATAATAAAGGTGTTTTTACGAAAAAAATTACAGAATTGATAATAATTGCTTTTTTTGTTGTTCAAAGCACGCATTATTTTCTGCGCTAGAACACCCTGATCAACTTTTTTAGACTTTTACTGACCGGCTCACGTCTGTTGGCGAAAGTTGCGGCTTGTCTGGCCACATTAGCGGCCTTGTTTTCGGTTCCCAGGGGGCAGCACCCGAATATTTGCGTGACACTTCTCTTCCTCGAGAAATCGGGATCCGTGTGCCTTTCAATTACGTGGCACACCGCGGTGTCGGGAAAATTGCCGACATGGCGACCTACCAGACCTATCAGGACTTTATACAGAAGAACGAAGACCGGGACGGAATAAGGTTCAGCTGGAACGTGTGGCCGTCGAGCCGGCTGGAGGCGACCCGGCTGGTGATTCCCCTTGGCTGCCTGTTCACGCCGCTGAAAGAGCGGCCGGACCTTCCGCCGATCCAATATGACCCCGTCCAGTGCACCCGGCAAACGTGCCGGGCCATCCTCAACCCTCTGTGTCAGGTGGACTACCGCGCGAAACTGTGGGTGTGCAACTTTTGCTTCCAGAGGAACCCGTTTCCTCCCCAGTACGCATCCATCTCGGAGCAGCACCAGCCGGCCGAGCTGATCCCGCAGTTTTCGACCATCGAGTACACCATCATGCGCGCCGCCTGCGTACCGCCAATATTCCTGTTCGTAGTAGACACCTGCATTGACGACGACGAGCTGACGGCGCTCAAGGAGTCGCTGCAAATGTCCCTGTCACTTCTTCCGGCCAACGCTCTCATCGGGCTTATTACTTTCGGCAAGATGGTTCAAGTGCACGAACTCGGAAGCGACGGGTGCGCCAAGAGCTACGTGTTCCGAGGAACCAAGGACCTGACGGCCAAGCAGATCCAGGACATGCTGGGCGTAGGCAAGTTCGGCCAGCAAGCGCAGGGCGTTGCGCCGCAGCAGCCTCGCATGCCTCAGCATCCTCAACAGCCGCAGCACCCACAGCCCATACCACCCGCGAGCCGCTTCCTGCAGCCGGTGCACAAGTGCGACATGAACATGTCCGACCTCTTGGACAGCCTGCAGCGCGATCCTTGGCCCGTGTCGCAGGGCAAGCGCCCGCTTCGGTCCACGGGTGTGGCACTCTCCATAGCCGTCGGGTTGCTAGAGTGCAGCTACCCGAACACGGGCGCGCGTATCATGCTCTTCACCGGCGGCCCGTGCACCCAGGGGCCCGGTATGATCGTCGGCGACGAGCTCAAGATTACCATCCGCTCGCACCACGACATCTCGAAAGACAACTGCAAACACATGCGCCGTGCCATCAAGCATTACGAGGCCCTGGCTCAAAGGGCGTCTGCAAACGGACACGCTGTAGACATCTACTCCTGCGCGCTTGACCAGACGGGCCTGCACGAAATGAAGTTCTGTCCCAACATGACCGGTGGCCACATCGTTATGGGCGACTCTTTCAACTCGTCACTCTTCAAGCAGACCTTCCAGCGGGTGTTCTCAAAAGACTCGCGGGGAGAATTTCGCATGGGCTTTAACGCACTGCTCGAGGTTAAGGCGTCGAGGGAGTTGAAAATAAGTGGAGCCATCGGGCCATGCATCTCGACGAATGTCAAGAGCTCCAGCGTCTCGGACACAGAAACCGGTCTGGGTGGTACCTGCCAGTGGAAGATGTGCACACTCAGTCCCAGCACAACCTTGGGCGTATTCCTCGAGGTAGCGAACCAGCACAACGCACCAATTCCTCAGGGTGGCAGGGGATGCCTCCAGTTCATCACGCAGTATCAACATCCAAGCGGTCAGAAGAGGGTCAGAGTAACGACCGTAGCGAGAAACTGGGCAGATGCGTCAGCCAATCTGCACCACATTTCTGCTGGCTTTGATCAAGAGGCTGCGGCAGTGCTTATGGCACGTTTAGCGTGCTTCAGAGCACAGGGAGAGGACGACGGAGCCGACGTATTGCGCTTCATTGATCGGACTCTCATCAAGCTGTGCCAAAAGTTTGGCGAGTACGCTAAGGACGACCCAAGCTCTTTCCGTTATGCAGAGAACTTTTCCCTGTACCCACAGTTTATGTTTCACCTTCGGAGATCACAGTTCATACAGGTAAGAAACTGTCAATTCCTTTTCGCAACAGGTAACGGTAGCAACAAAATGCAGCTATTCTTGGCGTTCATGAAGTTTTGTGATTTCGAAGGGCACCCTGCCAGATTTGGGTGGGAAAATTTGGAGCAGTAATATCGTAACAGAAGTCATAAGTAAGAGATTTATTTATTTTTTTTTCAAGTTACTTGCTTTGTTGCCGAACTTATACCTAACAAATTATCTGCTATTGTCTTTTGTAATGCTTGCTGAAATTCACTTCGTTCCTTATGTAACCAGTTTCTTCATTGATTGGACAATCTATAATAAAAGGTGCAGCTTTCGAACTCTGTAAATTTGACAGGAACTGCAGTGAAATGCCCCCCACAGGATCATACTTAAATAAAATGCTCACTCTTTGGTACCACATCTTGATTGCAGGTCACATGGCTTGTGTTGTCATTGTTGAATTCAGCATTTCATAATTGAAGCACACTAGTAGGAAACTGTAATCGATTACATTGTTGAATGAAATAATTTCACTTTTAATTACTTTTCCTATATAACAAGTGGAAGTCTGATTCACTTGAAATTGATGTGAGCTAGCTTTTCACTTTTTTTGCTGCATACTTGGAATCATGAGCACCTCCTAACGTATAGTTGCTCCTTTATTTTTGGGATTGCGTCCTAATAGAAATAAGTGCGAGGACACTTGGAAGATTTTTTTCACTCTAGTGCAGTAAAGTTCGTTTGAAAGCGTTGCTGCCCAATAATTTAAATCATTACATAGGGAGTACACATGAATAAAATGGGCTCACAATGATGCTATCTTGCAGCTTCTAATTACTTTTCGTAACCAGTTAACTGTGAATCAACAATTTTTAAAACTTCTTCAGATATAAAGACGAACATCATTATAGAAAAAGTTGTATTCAACGTGAAAAATACTCTCAGTATGTCTTCTATATCGAGGTTGAACTGTGCTGTGGTGCCTCGTGCAACGAAGCTACATTGCTGTACCTCTATGTTGGTTTTTGTGAATTTTGTATCTGAGCTCTTGGGATGGCACAGAGAGGTCTTTTTCTAATGAAAATCTTTCTGCCCCTTGGAGATAGCTTGCATATGTTAATGAAAGTCATTTGTACCAAGCGTCTCTTTTTATGTGTCCGTTGCAGGTATTCAACAACAGCCCTGATGAGACTTCATACTACCGGCACATGCTGAACCGCGAGGACATGACGCAATCGCTGATCATGATCCAGCCCATCCTGTATGCGTACTCCTTCAATGGACCACCTGAGCCTGTGCTGCTTGACACAAGCAGCATCCAGCCCGACAGGATCCTGCTCATGGACACCTTCTTCCACATAGTCATCTTCCATGGTGAAACCATTGCCCAGTGGCGCAAGGCTGGCTACCAGAACTCGCCTGAACATGAAAACTTCCGGCAGCTGCTTCAGGCACCCGAAGATGATGCACAGGTCTGGCTACTGCACCATATCGCTCTGTTGCCGTCTTGCATTATTCATTAATACCGCAAATTTCCATACTACACGTCACACATTGCAGGCAATACTACGAATGCTAGGTACACTTGTCTCACTGCTCGCATTTCTAGCCAATACAATGATGCATCACGCATTAACGTTAAGCGTTACACTTTAATGTTACAAACGTGATGTACATATAATCGAACACCCTTTGAGGTCTTTAAGGGTAAATAAGTGCCAATGATAAATTAGTACATGGAAGGTATTGTAAATTATAGCATACTTACAATCGAATGGATGCAGTGAGCTGTCTTTTCGACCAGCCACATCACATTGCTTGCTCTCGCGGCAAGAGCACAGTACAGGCCCGCAGCCAGGGAGTCCCTAAGGGCCTGGGCCTCCCCAGAAATTCCGATGGAGGGGGGGTGTTTTACCGAGAATAAGTAATGAAAATGCAAGTTTTTCAAGGCCTTCAACAGGTGCCTGCCCCCCCCCCCCCCCTTTCCGAAAAACATTCCTGGCTACAGGGCCTGACACAGTACATGACATAGTGGAATTGCCAAACTATGCAGATAATTTCCGATTAAACATCACGTTTAGTGCACAAGTCGTAGTGCACATAGGTTGTTATGTGTGAAGTACTTGCTCTATAGAAAGTGTCCCGGATATAATAACTTCACTGCGAAATTCACAGCTATGCTTCTGTTAGTGCGCTGCTTGTACGCAGTAGCTTCCTCAGTGTTACAGAATGGCCGCAGAACTTCCTCACATACTGTGCGTCTTGGGAAATTCATGAATAAGGTAAAGTTTGGAGAGTGAAAATTCAGGTATTGGGTGACCAATTATGTGAACCACATAACAGCTGAGCCAACAATTGCAGCTGAGACAAATTTTTATCAGAAATGGCAGGACATTGCAAATTTGTTGAAAGCAGGCTTGGACCTCGTGCAGTCATCTGGGAAGCACTGATGTAAATGAAAAACACTTAAAATGCTCTCCGTGCCTTTACATGTGCTCATCTGTCGCTGTATTTCTAGTAACCCCTTAACCGTTCTGTTTCTTGAGAGCTTTTCTGTCTAAAAAGTTTTTTTTTTCCCTTTATATTGATTATTTTGCTTCTAAAGCAAGTCTTCATTGATGAAAAAAAAAATTGTGTATATTAAGTCAGATTAACATATAAAGTTTATTTTCCCATGGCCTATTAGTCTCTTTCACAATTCGCAAAATAATGTCATCGTCGAGAAACTGGCGAATATAACACGTCAAGTCATCAAAGCAAACTTCGGCATTCAAGTAATTAGTGTCTGAAGAGCTGTGCAATGACGAAAGGCTTCTCTTTTTGCGACGATGTACGAGCAACGCATGCGTCACCTTGACTGGACAACCTTTTCTAAACACAAGTTGTGATAAAATGTGAAATGGCGGTTAAAATAAAAGATATTGCCAAGTGAGTGCTGCCATCTGTGAAGGGACATGTGAAGTAGCTTGAAAACCAGCGCGTCTCATTCAAAACACTCATGGGGAGATATTTTCTCAAGCGGATGAGCCACACTCGTCCAAAACGGTTTGGGCACAGTATGGCAAGGACGAGCTACGCTCGACCAAAACGGTTAAGGGTTAACGTCATACTGGGTATTAAAAGGTCAGAAATTCTTTAGCTGTGGTGATGAAGGAGTGCTGGAGAGACTAGTCACTCTGTACCACTGCGCAACCTGGCTATCAACAGAGGCAGTTGCTCTCAAGTTTGCGAAAGTGGTTGCCCCTCACTTTCAATACCACTGCTTGACACCATGTATCCCTAGTCCCCTGTGAGCCTTTCTAGAGAACAGTTGCAGCAATGCTCCAGAGCCCTTCAGCACTGTAGTGCAACAAATTTTTTTTCTTTACATGACATCAGTCCTATGCAAGCTCGCATTCCAGCAGTCACAGACTATTTCAGGTTCGGCAAAAACAATTTGGACAGTGGACTGGAACGTTTAATACTGTCACTTTAAGAAAGGACAAACAAGAAAGTTACGTTGCACTGTTATGTAGACAGGGCATTAAATCAATGCCTTTGACACTGCATTTTTGAGCAAAGACTTGGGCGACGCTTAAGCTTCACCATTAAGAGTGGACCGCGACAGTGTCATTTGGCCCCGTTCGCATCACCTTCTCATTCGCTTGCCACTCTTAGCTTCTCATTGACACCTGAACTGTGCCGTGAGGAAAGGAACGTCTAGGCGCATGGCATTGGCTGTCGTACTCTCTCCTAGAGCGTCTACTACATGTACAGTTGCGAAGTACTCACTAAGCCATAATTAAGCATATTGCAAAGTAGCGAAGTACCTACTACGTGTCTGTAAGGCAATACGTGCACCTACATAGTTGCACACTTTGTTGACACTGTGGCTGATGATGATTATGATGAACTATGGCTCAGCCTCGTGTAATGAGTGGGCAGCTTTAATCCACCAACTCGTTGCGAAATTCACAATATTACAATCTTTTGCAATATTACATCTGTGAACGTGACACCTCTCCTGACATGACGTCTGTATAGGGTCTTTTTCCAAAGCAGTTTCGAGAGCTTGCATAGCTCTGTGCTAGAGCACTTAGCTGCCACGCAGATTGCCTCGGTTTGATTCTGGCTTGAATCCTGATTTCTATTCTTTGCATCCATTGGGCTTTTACTCACGGATGGCACTGCCAATGTTGACACCGTATTTTCTGTGACACGGGTTCTTTAATGCTACTGCATTAGTATATTGACTACAGTGTGATTGTTATCATCATCAAAGCTTATTTTGCTGCTACAAATGTGGTAACATAGTTTCTTCAAAGCTGTCATCGTTTGAAAAATTTTTCCCAGTAACATGTTCATCTTTTAAGTGATCCTACATACTGAACACGTCAGTGGTCGTAGTATGCTTATGATGTACCTGTGAATTGTTATCCTTGAAAAAAATAATGAACATTTGAACATTTGCGAAATAATTTGTTTATATGTTTCTGTCCATTGCCCGGCGTTGCAGGAAATCCTGCAGACACGGTTCCCGATGCCGCGATACATCGTGTGCGACCAAGGTGGCTCCCAAGCCCGGTTCCTGCTCTCGAAGGTGAACCCGTCAGTGACACACAACAATGCCTACAACTGGGGCCAGCAGGAAACTGGTGGATCCCCTGTGCTCACAGACGATGTCAGCCTGCAGGTGTTTATGGAGCACCTCAAGAAATTGGCTGGTTTCCAGCTCTGCCTGAGTGTCGCATCAGCAAGCTCCTGTCTTCATCAGATGCCTTTCAGCATTGTTCACATGTTTTGAGAATATATCAAAGACTGTTTACCACTTTATCTTTGTTCTCCTGCAAAACCCAATCCAGCCTCAGCAGTTCTTGTACTATTTTCTTCGTTTTGAGTGAAGAAACTGGCTGGCTAAACCTGATGGCAGTTCAGATCTCTAGAGAGGGCGTAGGTTGCAGTAACACTGCTGAATGTGGTGACAGTCAAGCAAGTGTCCTCCAGTGAACTGCAAAGAACACTAGCGAGGGCACAAAGCCGGTTGCAACAAACATGCCATTTAGGCAGCGACAAGGGACGTCCTTTAGGGGACTGTGAAGTGAGCCCATGAAACTGCTGAGATTGAATGGCTGAGAATATAGATTCATTAAACAATTAAACTCTCTGACGTGCAATTCAGTGTTTTGCCACAATCGCTTGGTGATTTGCTTCGCTCTTCTAGAAGTTTAATGTGGCCTTTGTAAAAGTAGAGTGCACAGTGCATATGGCTAATGATGGTCTGGCACTTTGTGGGGCATTAAAAGAGTCCCCTCCCCGGTAGTGAAACAGCCACTTGTTGAAACAACTTATTGACAGCCAATATATGTTCTCCACAATTGTCCCTCTTTTACGCAGTTTCTCTTTCATAACATGATTTGTGGCACACTTGAGGCAACATGCTGTTGTTCTGTAGCTCAAATTAGCTTTGTGCAGAGATATTGGCACCAGCTTATATAAGGATGAACCCAACAAGAAAAGTTGTCTTCATTGCTTTCTTTTTCCCCTACATTTTCTTTTATGCCCTCCTTCATGCTCTCTGATGTTCAAATGCTGTTATGATTTTGGTTGGTGTAATTGACTTCTTTTCTTGTGCATTCCTGGAATTGTATAATGTGTAAAAACAGAGTGGGAATAAATTTAATTTTTGCTGAAAACCTCGCATCTGTTCATGAAAATGGCTAATTGTCTGAGTTGCTGAAGTATTGGCATGGTAGAGTGCCAGCAAACAGGAAGGGCACTACAAAAAAATGCAAACAGAAACAAAGTGACATGAAGGGATAGAAGCCACGTCTTTTGAGCCAGCAGCCAAGCATCGTAGCGACTGAGCCACTGCAGCAGCTTAAGAAGGGTGCTCTAGGTTGTTCTTTTTCTCTTGTTTTTTTCCGATTCACTGGCATTCTACAATGCAATTCATGTCTCTGCCACTAGTGTCAGTTCTCTGTAGTCTTTCAGGTGGTAAGAACATTTGAGGTGTGCACTGCAAAGGCTGTGATCTGTTGATTTCATAAATCGGCTACTGATACACTACCAGAAGAGATTGCATTGTTTGGGGCTCATCTCATTCCTGACAATAATTGTCTAATTTTTGTGCCTCTCCTATGTGCCCAGTACTACCAGCTCAAGAACGGCATGCTCATCGTCATTGAGGCATAGCATTCTTGGTGCAGGTAGGGGGGGGGGGACAGGAATGTGGTGAGTACATGTACAAGAATGTAGTGAGAAAAGAAACTCATGCCAGGCAGATTATTATTGTTCAAAGAACCTCTCACCAGATTATGGCATTGCAAAAAAACAAGCGCAGCATATAGATCGTTTAATGGCGATCATGCCTGCAAAATAATAAACGCTTGTGTTGCACGAAAATTGTTGAAATTTAACATGGGTGTGCTACAAAAAAGACACAACAAGGCCTTTCAACTTGACTAAAAGGACTGCGAATCAACCATTGAATAATATAACTACAGGTCACATGGCCAGCACTGTTCTATTAGTTTGCCATAAACGTCAATTACCTGGCACAATGATTTTTCAACATGTGCGAAACATTGATAATGTCCCTTTTAAACCAGCAAAATCATTTGTTGAGTAGCACTTTCAAACCTCTTTCATTACTAACCATTGCGTGTTTCTATTCATGTGGCTTCTGCCAATAGAAGCAAAGCCACTAGGTACATAACTGTTACAAGATGCATTGTTTCGAACACTTGAAACTCCCAGTAAAGGGAAGTAGTGGGGGGATGAGCGCATTTGAATCGGTGAGGATGCAATAATAAGCCCAGGGTGGCACTTCTCAATCAGTTTACCATTATGCATTTAACTGAATGCGTTAAGCTACATATATATTTGAGGGTTTAAAAATTGCCTGCCTGTAGCAAGGTCAACAACTGGGCTAGTTTATATGGTCTCACATTAGACTGAAGGAGCACAAATGGCAGAAATGAAGTTAGAAGGACATAATAAGTGCTCACTCACAATTGAGAAGCTTATTGGAAGAACAGAAAAGGAAGGCAAACTCAAACCACCTCTGCAGTCGCCATGACATAATCTTGCCAGCTTGCAAAAATAGGAAATAAAATTGACCAAACAGTCTTAGCATCCTGCAGCAGTGCAAAAAAATAGTACATAATACAGTAAAAGCTCGTTAATTTGAACTCGGTTAATTTGAGCTTACAGCTAATTCAAACTGACGCTCTGGTCCCGGCACAGCCCTATGTATTTCTATGGTGGAAAACCCCCGATAATTCGAACGCGTCGGTATCCACAACGCTTAATTCGAACTGTGAGCCCCCTGGCTTTCATCGCTCCTCGCAGACGTCGGCCCAGAGTGATCACAATTTGTTGCAAAACCAAACCAAACCAAATTTACTAGGGATGCAAAACAACAAAACAGCAACATTTCTCCGCAGATGAAAATTCGGATACTGCGCTGGAGCTCTTGGGTAAGCTGCATACGATGCTCATGAAGTCGCGACAGTAGAAGCTCAAGCAAATGCAAATTACCGATTGCATCTAATTTTGATTGCGTTAACTTTGACATGTAAATGAACGTGTTTTGAAGTGTAAATAGCGTCATGTGTTTAGAATGCTCACTGCTCACATGAATGCATGTAGCTGCTTGTTCCTGGTGTATCACTGACTGATCAATTAATTCTGTTCATTGTTAGAGCTCCATGAACTTAATTTACGATATCATCTGCCACAAACGTAGTAGCACCTAGTTCGCGATAACGAGTTCAGAGGTGGCTTGTTTGGGTTCTGCCCGTGCAGTGGGGCACGATGTCGTTTCATTCTAATGCGCTCTCGCTAATTCGAACTCCGCTTAATTCGAACAATTTTATAGTCCCCTTCGATTTCGAATTAACGAGCTTTTACTGTATTGACAGCATGTAATCAGAAAAAGCACACAAAGATGCAACAACCTAGGATATAGCTAGCCCAACTTCATGGGACTAATCTTGCTTTGCGACAAGGCCGCTGAAGGGGAGATGCGATTGGGAAAAAAAGTTGCGTTAATCTGTAGCCTAGGGCAATGAAATTCTTGCTGTATATATAGGCTCTTATGTTGATTTCAAATATGTAATTAGTTTTATAGTAAGTTGTACAGTTTTCGTTTTGTGCCATGAAAATACGTAAAGTATAGTTCGTTTTGTACAAACTTTTTATGCCACTAAACGTTTATGATTCTGAGCCATTAATGGCTCATGTTACTCCACATTAACTGTAGAATGCAAATAACTATCAAGAATGTGCGTATAAAACATTTTGATGGTCAAGAAAAATTGTAATGCGAGAATTCTTAGAATCCTCAGCCCATACTAATTGCTTACTTTAGGTTCGTAATAATTATACAGGCAATATCAAGTTTTAAAGGAGACACTTGCACCCTTTGCATGGTAAGGAATATTTGGGAAAAATGTCATCCAGATCGGTTTCTCAGAAGTACCAAAAAGATGATTTACAAACTCAACAAGTTGCCCAAAAATGGATCTTGAGAAAAACGCATTTGAAATGTCTAAGTGAAAGGTCGTCTATGCGGAAAAAATTTGTCATTTAAGATGATTTATTCCATCATGAGAGCTTGGCAATCATGGTTATTTTGAGCATGTGGCTTTAGTGAACCCGTCATGCGAAATGCAATGGCAAGCAGCCAAGTGACAATTTCCAGGGGGCTCTATACAATGAGCACTTTTTAATTTTCTAGTAGCCACCTTGTGCTCTTTAAAAGCGATTTTAACCTACTTCAAGTTTAATTACAATCTTCAGTTTTTTTGTCATGAAAGTAGAGAAACTAAACTTGTGAAAGCAAATAAAAACGAAAAATATGCAATTTTGGAAAAAACTTGCATTTTTCGACTCGCATCTCCCCTGAAGGAGAGCTGAAACAGGCATCACCTGCATTCTTAATGAAGAGGGATTCGATTATTTCATGTGTCATGCTGTCTTTCTGCCTGTCCTGTGAAATGTTCAATGCGAAGCTAAATGTGAGCCATAATTGGCATTTAAATTGTTTTTGTGCTCCCTTAGGCGTATGGTTTAGGAATTGTTCCATATATCCAACGTAAATGAGCCCACAAGTCCCAGGAATTGGATAGACGATGCTGGTAATGCTTTGGTGTTTTGTGCAAAAGTTGGGTCGTGTGAACAGCAGCGCAAACACTACAAAGATTGTTAGGCGCACTAAAGACCACCTGAATGCCGTAGCAGGAACTGACCATTTTTAGACCATGGGAAAGTTTGTGAGCATACCGCCTAATATCAAGTTATGCAGAGCCCAAGATGGTGACAGCTATAGACCGACACTTATCCAAACTCTCTGGCGTATCATAGATTCTAACCTGAGATTTTTCACAACAGCACCTGCAAGGTCTGTGGTGTATAGAGCCTGCTACACTCAAGCACATGCCCTGGGAATGCGAGGTAAATACTGAAGGCATCAATCCTGATGTTCCCTCAACAAGGTGGGCTGATTCACAGCTCAGTGCTCGCCGACCAAATCTGGACCATTCAGCAGGCCTGCAAAGCAGCGACTAGGCAAGGCCTGCACATCTCGGTGTGGGACGCCCGAGCCTGGGTCATCAAACTGCAGGACATTGACTAAGAGTTTTTACCAACCAAGGGAATAACAGCTTATTATGTCCATCTAACTTTGTCTCTGTTGTTTTTGCTGCTTCAATCTAATTTGCCTGCCTGTAATAAAAAACTAACTAATTGGAGGGGACAATTGAATCTTAACCGTATCTGCCGGCACTCGATATCCATGACATTGATTACATCTTCAACGCAGTCAGACGTATGTGAGTAAAGGTGAACATTCCACATAACAGTCTCTTAAAGTAGAAGAAAAAACATCTCGGAAAAGTTTTGAGCCATGCCATGCACAAATTTGTGCTTTTCTTTCACCTTGTGACAGCAAAAACAAGAGCTTTCTAAGAAAGACTGGCTTGAGAAGAAATAGTTCTGGACAATTTTTTTTTTATTCATTGTTGAGCATTTATAAGACAAATGTGCAGTTTCTCTCAATATAGTTAAGAGATTCTACATCGTTAGTCTTTCCCAGAAACTGAGTCACTTATGCCATTCAACACCGGTGACATACAGGGACGCCAGCCAGGAAATTTTGTCGCATCAGGGGGTGGGGGGGTGGAGGTGGGGGGTGGTGAGGGGGGGTGCAGCGAGTGTTGGGCAAGAGGATGTTATTTCGCGTCGTTTAATGCCAGCCAACCCTTAGCAACGCCCTTGGTGACGTCATCAGTGTTTTTTTTTTTTTTGTGACACGATTTTCGCTGACTCGGCGATTGAGAGACCTCACTGTCCTGGCTGACCCAGTTACATATCAGCGTTACACGCGGTGTTGTGTGCAACATTTGTCGTAAAGTAGGATATGTATATATATATGCCCTAACACAGCACAATTTTCACTATCGCTTTCGGCGCAAGAGGCAAGAGGCGTTTTCGCAAGACGTTGAAGGAAGTGGGCATAGGTGACGACTGTATACAGCTTTTGAGGGAAATATACCGAGAAAATACAGTTTGTGTAGAATGGGAAGGAATAAGCAGCAAGGACAGCGTTGACATTGGCAAGGGGCTGAGACAGGGATGTCCTTTGTCCCCGCTGTTATTCATGCTGTACATGGTGAGGATGGAAAAAGCGCTAGAAGGTAGCAACATTGGATTTAATCTGTCACACAAACAGGCAGGCGCGATGGTTGAGCGGAAGCTTCCAGGTCTATTTTATGCTGATGATATTGTCTTATTTGCGGACAGTCAAGATGATATACAGCGGCTGGCAGATATCTGCGGAAGGGAAGGTGAGGCTCTAGGACTAGGTTTTAGTGCAACAAAATGTGGATTGATGGTATTCAATGATCACGAAGACCATGCGGTCTTAATACAGGGCCCAAGAAATACTGAGGGTAAGCGAGTACAAGTACCTCGGAGTGTGGGCAAATGAGGGGGATAGATATATGGAGGTACAAGAGAAAGCATCGGTAACAAAGGGAAAGAGGAATGCTGCAATCATGAAGCACAGAGCGTTATGGGGATACAATAGGTACGAGGTGCTTCGAGGGCTATGGAAGGGTGTGATGGTTCCGGGGCTTACATTTGGGAACTCAGTGGTGTGCATGAAGTCAGAGGTGCAATCAGGAATGGATGTAAATCAAAGGACTGTGGGACGCCTCGCGTTGGGCGCTCACGGGAAGACGACAAATTAGGCTGTAAAGGGTGATATGGGATGGACAGGTTTTGAAGTGAGGGAAGCTCAGAGCAAAATTAGATTTGAAGAGAAGGCTGAGGAAAATGAAGGAGAGTAGATGGGCAGGGAAGGTTTTCAGGTATTTGTATAGAAAAAGCGTCGACACGCAGTGGAGAAAAAAAAAAAACTAGGAGGCTCACCAGTAAATATACGACTAGCAGTGTGGGCGACATGGCAACAAGGAGCATTAAGCGAAAAGTCAGAGAGGCGGAGAGGACTTATTGGATGACAGCGATGGAAAAGAAGCCGGCTCTCAGTGACTACCGAAAGGGAAAAAACGAAATAAGGAGGGAGAGGTTTTATGATAATTCAAGGGGAAGCGCTTTACTGTTTGAAGCAAGGTCGGGTTGCCTTAGAACGCGTAGCTAAAAGCGAGATTCTGTAACGAAGAAGAACAATGTACATGCTGTGGGGGGAACTAAGGAAACGATGGAACATGTACTGATTGAATGTGGCGATTCTACATGAAGCCTTGGGTTTTAGGGACAACAATGGAAAGCTGAACACGTCCTCGATAGAAATAAGTAAGAGACGGTTAGAGTATTGGTGGCAGAAAAGTAGAGATAAAGGACAAAAATGAAGAATGGGGAAAAATAAGGTCATTCTGCCTTAAGAGGCAGAGAGATGGACCGTGAATTCGTATTTTTCTTTGCTATAATAACATAGATTTAATCAATGTAGATAAGGCATTAGGCCAACATAAAAAGAAAGTTTTTTTTCGAGCCTGGTGGCAGACATGTCACCACCCCGTTATAAAGAGGACGCTCATAGCATCCATCCATTCATCCGTGCGTCATGGTCGCCATGCCTTGCTTCAAGGACTACTGTTTCAAACGTGGAATCGTCTATCCATTTGAGACCATACATTCATTGTTGACATGTGGTAGCATGTGATTATCAAAAGGAGTCGTAGCGAACTGCAGCAGAGGGCGCGAACTTTCTACTGTTTCTATTTTGAACGAGTTCTGAAGTACCGCGATGAATTGACAAAGCTTATTGTAATTTCTCATGAGGCAACGGTCTGGCAAACATTCATGTGCGCCGGGATGAGTAGCGAGCGCGAAGTTTAGGTAGAGTAACTTCCTCGTATGAAGTGCCAAGTTCAGATAGCGTAACTGTGACATCGATTTCGTTACTTTGATTACTGGTTTGAATAAGTAATATTCAAAGCTTAAGATATGGAGGCACTAGAGGTGGCATCCCTTAGGTTTTCTCGCTTCTCTTCGTGCTTTATTCGCATTCCCAATGGGTGGGTCCGACAAGCAACATCCTCCAATGTAAGTCATTTCACGAGCGTTGCGTTAATGTGGTATTTCGTTGTTGTCTCTGGCTTTTAAACTGCATTAAAATTTTGGCAAACCTTAGAAACGAAGCACAGTGGTTCAACGGTGCTTTAGACTCACCTCGACAAACGCAACTCGACAATTACCTCGCGACGGAGTGACACTCGGTTCTTGCTTTTTCTTAGCAAATGCCGTGTGAAGCACTACGTTATATAGTGTTTATTTGAGTTTATAACGTTAGTTCTAATGTCTTCTGTCAGTGAGTTAAGTATTGGTTTTAATTGATAGCGACGAGGGTTCATTGCGAGCCGATGTCGTAAACATGCATTCTTTTCAATTAGCAGTGGTAAGGATGCTGGAGATACAGCCCATGGCGGTTACAAATGATCAGAACGGCAGAGTGACGGCACAAGTAGACGAACGACGGGTGCCCCAGTTCCATCACTTCAGACCATGTCATGAACACACGATTTGTAGAACCAGTAATGACTTCCCGTGTCCGAGAGTCGTTATCGCACTCGCTTGTGTTGATCACTGAGTTACGCGTATGCCCGTTTTCTTGCTCACTGTTACAAAAGTCGTAACGGGCAGACGTGTTCGTAGCTTCATTTAAAAGAATGCTTTGTTGGCAATGACAGTCTTCCCCCTCCATTTCGGGTATTATTAAGGTAACCTTTCGGCGTATTTGTTGGGCTTCAATAAACTTAACCTGTATTCCTTACGACTTATATGGCTTCTAATCCTCGGCCGAGAAGTGCATTGAGAAGTGTTATAAGATTTTAATGAAAGCTAATTGGGGTGGGGAGTGCGGCAATGATGTTGCATGTTGGTTACGTACATGCCATCGCTTAAACCTCATGGCAATTACATAGAAGCCATTAGCCAAAAACGTCTCATTCATATGTATTGAAAATCTTTTTGCATATATTATACTTTTACTTTCAGTAACTAACAGTTGCAAGGTGCTCTAAAGATTCCAGGAAATGGCTTCACTTTTGTTTCATTTAGTGAAGCTTATTTTGCAACAAAGCTGTATATGGCTAGGGTTCTTTGTATTTTCCAGTGCATCAACAAAAACATATATGCTGCATAAATTTGCCAAACTCCCCCCACTCACCACCAGTCCATTAAAAATTGAGAAGGGAACATACACGTGGCAAACAAGTTCAGATCGTGCATGAAATGCCAAGCACCTGCAGCAAGCCAGACAATGCATGTCACAAAACGAAGAATGCGGCTAAAAGACACAAGTATAATTCTGCTTAAAACAAAAACTTTAAATGAACATACAGTAAATCAAAAAGGGACTTTCCAGACCGGCATTTCGAATTTAGTTTTGTAGTGTTTAATTGGCTATGGTTCAAAATTTTGTGTCACTTCTGTGTCATGTGCTAAACAGGGTCTCCAGTCATCCACTTTCGCAGACTGGGACGTCTTTCTGTTTTAGCAAATCGCTCTGAAGAAACAGCAGTTGATAAAGTGTGTGGGGAAAACATTATCTTGCTTTGCCAACTGATTAAACAGTAGGTTGTTGGAATTTGTTATTATGTTCACCAATTTCTTTGTTGCTCACATTGTACAACCTTTGTGTGCGTGTCTGTTACGCTGTTGTTCGTTTCATCAACACTGTACTATGTAATAAAGTCTTTTGGTCACGTCATCAAACCAGGAGAGATAATTTGGAATTTGCTTTTGACAAATTAGAAGGGCTTGCTCATTCGGTTGCAATGACCCTTCAGTGGTCTTAACTTGCTCCAGTATTGCGCAGTTTATTATTATTTTTTTCAAACTCAAAATCAACGGATAATTGAAGAGTACCATTCCTCATAATAGTCTGCTGATGTGTGTAGCGTAAGAAAGTGATTTATGTTTATCTGTGTAAATGAAAGGTCATTGTAAAGAAAGCGTGTTTCTGATGCATTAGAAAACTGGTTAAGTGCAGGAATATTTGAATTTGCATTATTAAGAATGCATTGTGTAAGTGGGCTCGTATTTTGCTTTTGTTTTCAGGATGAGGTGGTCATCTTTGAGTTGAATTCTGTTGAAACAGCATGCAAGGCCTTTGTTTCCTGGAACCACGAAACAACGCAGGATGGCTGCATAGAGATAAACACCCAGTTTGCTGAACTGTGTGGTTTTCGTGAAGGTGAAGAGGTGAGAATAAGGCCTGGCTACTATTGACAGAAGATGTGATGCATCTTTTGCTGTCCAAAGTTAGAATTAAGATTGGTGTTCAAGAAAAAGCTTTATGGAATAAAAGTAACTTCATTGTGTGCTCTCTTCTCCATGTTGTTTCTTCATTATATATAAGGCAATGCCATCTCACTCAAGCTTAGGTGCTACTACAGTTCATCTGTATTGTAACTAAGCTACCATTTCCATCCATTGGTGTACCTGTCTTTTTGTTTTGATTTGGCACTGCATGTCTTTTGCAGTATTGCCTATGTAGTATGTATGGCAAGTCTCATGCAGCATCATTTTGTAAGGGGCCTGGGAGACGTCATTTATTTTGCTTTATCCTGTCGAATATCAATGTAAAATTTCAACAGGTCTCCCATTTCTAAGTAACCATGAAGAAAGAAGAAAAAAAAACATTCATAGCATCAAGGAAACCTTCGAAGCATGTATGGGGCTTTTATGTTCATATGCTTGTAAACTGAAGCTGTAATTTAATGTCTGATGAAAAGAGCTTATTCTGTTTCATCAGAGCTAAGGCCACATCAATTAACTTTTGTTTCCTTCATGATGTTATCTTCATGGGAGGTTACATGACTATTGACCAACCTCTTAACTCTTGTGGAGGTGACATACATGCTAGAAATTTATTTAAAGGGGTTATATTTTGGAAAATTCACTTGTCATACTTACGTGTGTAGTCTTGTTATGAAATTTATGGTAAGCTGAAAGGAAGTGTTTTGAAAAAGTGATAGTAAAAAAAATTGATGAAAAATGTCTTTGGTATAGAAGGACAGCTAGGCCTGAGCCAACCACTGTTCCTCTCTTCATTTGTACAGGTTACAGCTCAGAGAAGAGGCAATGTCCATCGGGCAGAACAAGTTGCTGTGCAAACGTCGAGTCTTGGCGACTACGAAAAGCTTGTGAGCTCAACTTTTTTGCTGTCTCAAACCGTAAACTTTTTTGTTTAGAAAGCTCTTGGGAAAGTAGATAAGTCATGAGGACTGGACGAAACTTATTTCAACTTGCAAAAGTTTCGCTGTAAAATTTTTTGTGTTGTAATAGAAACTGATACTGTTGCTATCATTTTATTTTACTCTTGTACTGCAATGTTTGGCCCTGCACAATACTGCTTGTACAAAGCCTCATATTCATAACAATTTTTATTCTAGTTCAAATATTACAATTTTCACTTAAGGTTCTGGGTCTTACCGAAGTCCTGGCCACCTAAAAATTTGACCAGCAGAAATGATAGATGAATTGAAAAACATGAATAAAAGTGTAGGTTTCAGATGAAAAATTCTTGAATGTGAACTAGTGAAAGAAACTCAGACAGTGTCTTAAGGATTTTTGTAAGTGAACCTAGAAAAAAAAAAAATCATAGGCCAATCCCCTTTTGTAGCAACCAAATCAGTTGCACCTAATGTTACAATGTATACAGTTTTTTTGGTACAATCTATGTTCTTGTAGTGTTGTGACTGATTCCCTATAGGAAAAGGTTTGCCTTTTCTTTTAGTTAGTAATTCTTGCATTGCAATATTTTTCGCTATTCCAATCTTTTCATTTTTATGCCCTACTGTTGCAATAGCCCTGTGGGGCTGCAGTAAGTTGAAATATGTAAATTAATTAACAAGCAGCTAAGGTTCTCACCGAATTTGAAAAATGGCTAACTGTTGTCGGTCATCCTGTAAATGTGTTGTAATCGAAAGGCTACCATAATATTAGAGGTCATGACCTTTGCATTAACAGAACAACGAGCTTTACTTAAACACAGTAGTGTCAGAGACCACTTTGGTGATGCATGCACGCCGTGTTATCAATATAGCTTCATATTAATAGAGCGATACATACCAATTGAGCTCTGGAACAAACAGCTTGCTGGTAATGGCAGCTTAACTTATGCATGGACTGAGTAGTAATAACAGTTAATTGGGCTTTTACTTCATAGATCCATAAATGCTGTATTAGTGAGAGTCTATGTTAGTCTGGCTACCTAGTGCTCCTTAACGTCAGTGGAATATTGTGACGGTGTAGTGATGCTGAAGAGGCCGAGTTGCATCAAGGGAGAGTGAATCGGGTTTTAAACTCTAGTGCGAGTACTGGTGCTTACAAAGGAAAGCAGAAATTAAGTTATGATAGTGGTGAACTTAGTTGTTGGCCATCAGAGCATACGGTGCTGCTTATGTCTACAGGCTGTTCATACATGCTTCTTATATTTAGAATAATTGACGATTGCACATGGAGTAATGATCATGGGGCATTTGACATACTTTTGCTGCTCTCATGGTCAGGAATTGAATCTGCAATGCTAGCATGAAAATAAAAAATAAAAGCAGAAGAAGAAAAACATTTGTGCTTCAGTCCCTTTCATTTTCATAGGCCTGAGGGCAAAAGACTAGTTTGTGTGTTTTTCGGTCTGCACATGTGTTAGCACTTATAGGTGAAGTTTTCATTATTTTCAAATACGCTGGTCAGTTTTGTAGCACCTGTATGCCAACAATATGTTCTTTCAAAACCTTCTAAATACACTGTGCATTCAGGCACTGGATACAAAGAGTACATTTATGTGACTGCCAAAGATGATCTTTTTCTCTTTCTTGGCTTACCTTTTTTTGTCGCCATTTAGGTCGAATGCAGTAGTTTTCTCGAAAGTCATCTGATGAATCAAGTTCGAGCAATCTGGCCTGGCATGAAATTTCTTATGTGGACAACACCTTCATCCCCAATAGTACTTGATGTTGGTAAGCTGGGACTTTATTTTTAACTCATATTCATACTTAAAAAAGTTGTACCACAAAACTGCAGTGTGGAAAAATATCTACTGGAAAAAGCTCTTGCAGTGATATGTTCAATTAGATGTTTAAGAAAAACTTGGAGTTGGACTAAAATGTTTTTTTTTTGTCTACCTATAATGAATATTTAGGGATTCACTTGCAGTGCAAAAATACTTTGAAGATGTTTATGAACATGTTCATACCATTATACAAAGCTGCAAAGTCATGGAAGATTTTCAATTATTTAGACTTTTCAAACACTAGTGGGACAGGTTGGCATTAATAGGACCATCTGAGCCCTTAAAGGAGTACTGACACAAATTTTCAAAATTTTCGGATTGTTGTTCTCAATAAAAGTACTGGTGTCGAGAAACCTATAAAGAGTGTCGTAGTGCACGGGAAGGCATTGGATATATTTTTAATACCGCTACCATAACACAGCAATTTCGGTTTCGGTATCGAGGGGGCGGCTTCTCAGTGACGTGTCAGAGCAGTGTGATGTCGCGGGAAGACAGCAACTGGTGATGTACTAATGGCAAACCTGTCATCTGCTCCTGGTGCACGTAAACAACGATGAATTAATTGTCGTCCAGCGATCTTGACGGTGATTTCTGCGATTTAGGCTGCATGACGGACGCAGAGCTCGCAAACTCGGGAACTGTCTTGACTCGTTGGGATAATGTCCATTGCAGTGGAGCTGGCTTGCAGATGCTCAACGACTAAAACTTTAAAATCAAAATAAAATATTTTATACACGTCTGACTCCGGTGTGTGGAGAGTGTTGACACTGCATACCAAGGAAACGAAAAATGTCCCTTTTGCAATGTTTCAAATTCGTGTCAGTACTCCTTTAATGTCTTATTGGGATTAATCAGTCGGACCAAAGAAAAAAAAAGCCTTCAATGCTTGCATTATTGAGAGACAGTAGGATTGGGCGTGTTGGTACAACATGATTGGGATGTACTTGTGCAATATCATTGTGTTTCGCGCATGACTGGTGGAACTGGTGACTGTATAAAAGCGATCGCAAGAAATAAATTGTTGGCAGTTCAGCGCTCTGTCCCTTCTCTTCTATCCCCTCCTGTCGTTTGCGCTGTTAAGCACTCTTTATCTTGCATTATTGGCTGAGTTGTAAAACAGAAACCTTTGGCTATCTATTTGGGAAGCTTATCCTGCATAAACAGCCTGTGATAATTCCGTTCAAAGGGACAACTACCAGTTTGCTAGGAGTAATAGACAAATATTTTATTTGGGCTCTGAAAGTGCAGGAGGTACAGAACAAAGGAGTGAGAAAAAAGGCTGCTCGTTTGGCAGCGTAGCAAACACAGTATTCATAAAAACTTTTTATATTAACACTCATGATCTCAGTTACGTGCTTTATGTAATATAGGACAGGGACACAAGGCCCAATTAAAGCTATCATTGCCAACTGCGTATGTGACGAGGCCAAATTACCAGTGTTTCAATAATGACTGGATCTATTAGTGTGCTCATGGCGACCACTGGCTACGTACTAGGTTTTAGCGATGAAGTAACGTTTAATTGTTTAAGGGGCCCCTAAACCATTTCCGATAATATTTTAACATTTCTAGTAAGTGCACGCATTGAGTTCAGAATGGTGTCACGATCAACAATGCCAAATGCCTCAGTGCTGTGAGAGCCCCAGGCTCGCCACAATTTCCTAGAAACAATCCTTTGTCCTCTCCGGACCTTTCGGTATGCCCAGCAGTGGCTGTGACATCACCACTCGCATCTAGTCATGTCATCCACAATGAGAACCCGCTTGTCTTCTCATAGGTATGCTCGCTTGCCATTATTCCTCCTTGCACTGGACCAGTAGGAGAGACGAGCTGATGAATGTAGCATAGCTAAAGAAAGAATGAAGCGAGTGAGGGCCACTTTTGGACCATCAAATGCATGCAACTCCACTATTACAGCACCCTTTAGAAAAATTCTCATGGCTACATGTTTGTTCAAGACTCGTGCACAACTTCAACCCCACAAATAAATTTCGACCTCTGGGTGTTTTAAGGGTCCTTTAAAATGAAGAACATGAACTCCATGTTTTTTCTTTTGCTGGGGTGTCTAACTGCAGTGTTTCTAATTGTTTTGAGTGGCTGAGGATTGAACATTCGATCATGTGATTGTCTTCTATGGTTGTCTTCTATGGAAAGAACTTTTTTTACGTCCGTCTTCCTAATATAATTTTATTAATCTTTTCCTACATAATTATTGGTGTGTGTAATTTTATTCATTTGGCTTTACTATTGTAAGCATAATAAAATCCTACCCTTCTCTTTCAGTATCTGCTGTACCGGATTGCAAACCTGTTCTCCTTGTCAGGAACACAGTTGTTTCCGTAGTCCCAAGCACCGAATCTCAAACAGTGCTTCCAAGTCATTCTTCAACGCCTAGAGCACTCAGCGAAAGCAACAGCCTGCGCAGCTTAGCATCCGTTGTTGGCTCTTTCCCCTCGTGGGTTTGGTCCTCGGTTTTGTCAAACCAAGCGGCAAGACGTTTGCATCCACCTCTGCCTCCGGAGCAATCTATCGAATCCACACTCACTTGGCACATCGACGTGTGCTTTACTGCCAGGGTGATCCCGCGAAAGTTCTTCACGATAGAGCCGCTTCCCGCACACAATGTTGAAAAGCTTGTGCACAAACATCCTACTACAATTTTTGTGTCGAGATCGCAACTTCACCCGTGTGATTTAGGCAGCGATGCCCAACTGGCCGTGACTTTCATTGCCAACATTTCGAAGATCGCCTCTCCTCAGGAGAAGCTGGCTAAGGCTGCTTTGGACTCAAAGGGCGAATCAAGTGCTTCACAGCAACAGGCAACTCAAGTGGTGTTGCCTGATCGCGAAACTTGCTTTGTGAGAGTGTTTGCAGTTCCTACTGCGTGGACCGATTTTAACTTGTTACATGGCTCTGACTTGGCCCTTGTTCCCGATGCCCTTCGACGCCAACTGGGACTGGACTATGCTAGTAAATTGACGATTAAGTCACTGTCGGCCTCCGAACAGCCGGTTGCATTGAAGTCAATCACCCTGCACCCAATAGGCAATACAGTAAGTGACATCACCCGCATTTTTGTAGCTGGTGGGCTTATTGCATTCTGGTGTTCTCTTTTTTTCATTAGGGTGTGGTACTAGTTACTAACAATAGCATTGTCGTGAAGCCCAATAGGTGCACTGCTATCGTGTTATTGACATTGTACTGGATGTTATTGACATCATACTGTATTTTGTTCCAGTGTGACATCGTGCTGCTTTTTGTTGATGCTTTGCTGATTCTCAAATGAGCGTGAAACAATATTTGAATATTTGAGCAACGTACCTCTACTTTAGTTGTAACTTACAATTTTTCCATAGCTATATTTTCTTGATTTTAATTCTGGTTTTATTTCTGCATCTGCGACATTGTTACTTATCTTATAATGGTAATAGAATTCGGAGCATAAAGGCCAAAATATTCGCTATATACAGAGCAGATCTGGTCTTTGTGCTTCACAAAATTAATTTAATCGTATGAGATAAATAAGATCATGTTCTTTAAGTTTTCGAGACTAAGTGTCATCACTCTTAGCAGTAAGTTATCTTGCTTCACTTGGTGGAGCACTTTATTTTTGCCTTTTTTTTTTAGACATTTACAGAACGAAATATCACCAGTACCTTCCACTCATGGTGTAGAGGCATCTCAGCTTCTGTATATCCGGTTGTGCTTTCATCCGGTGGCCTTTTGAGGCTGAAATCTGGTGAACGGGGTGAGTGTTAATAGTATCTGACATGATGTTAAGGGGTGATGTCTGTACCTGTCTGGGTGTTCACAATTTGTAGGAATACTGGAGAATTTCAATATCATATATAGAATGAGTCAGTGCATAACAAACATTATTAGTTGGTAGTGGCAGTGTGAAAATGGAATATAGTTCAAAAACATTCCTTAGTATTGTATAAGGAATCCCTTTTGGCAATTCTGTTCCAGCCAGCATTGACAAAAATAAGCAAGACTGCAAGTTGGGCCAGTTGGTTGGGATTAATCTTGAGCTTGGTTACAGTGCAGCACCAGACAAGGACACAAAGAAGAAGGAAACGTACAGCATGTTGTCATTTCCTTCTTCTTTGTGTCCTTGTCTAGTGTTGCCCTGTAACCAAGTTCAAGTTGACAAAAATAACCATGCATCTTAATCAGCAGCTTCATTTCCAGCAACTGCATTAAGCGTTATAATGGGCGAAAGACTTATGGAAAAAGCATCCCTGTTTGTCTACACTCTCACTTCTAATGCTGTAAAGCATTTATTGGTGGATCTATATACGGAGTGCAAGTTCGTTTCTTTTACTGGTCACTGACATATGCGGGGCCAGTACACTTCTGAACAGGGATCAGATGCGATTGTTTTTCTCACAAACCAGCAGAATTAGACAAGTGGGAGCAGATGGCTTCTTGTTGCAGAATTCACGCCGTGTGCTGTCCTTTATATGTGAAAGCTTGCAGTGTAACGCCAATGCTGGCAGCATTAAATGGGCCTTGCCACATTATTTCAACTGCTGAATTTTGCACCTCAAGGACTTCCTTGTATAGTCCCAATGTGAATGCACGAAGACATTATTAAAATTGATGCAGGCAAGTGAAAGCTGTTCAACTTACAAATCCAACTGACAGTAGGCGAAAAAAAAAGAAGCCACATTCTTTCATATTTCACTCACCCACCGAGGACTTTGCAGGAGGCACGAGAACTATGCAAGGAAGCGAGACTATTGTGCATCCATACAGATTACAATTGAAATGCCACGTGCAGTCAGGCACGTTGTCAGTGCTTATCAATAGTTAACAAATGGTGGTCAGAGCAAACATAAGTTCATAGTACAGTGTGCTAACTGATGAAGGGGCCCTGCAACACTTTTTATGTATGGTCAGAAAATGCTGCTTGTCGGTAGTGGAGGCTCCTGAGAACACGTGAGCCAAACATTATAGTGCAGCACTGGACCTGGAATATACAATTCTCAAAATCAGCTAGAAATCATTCCCTCTTTTCTCGACAAATGATGCCATGAACCCAAATGACGGCGCCATGAACCCAAAATCCACGGCCATGGGTTAATTTAAGCATTGTGAGCTGCATGCCAAGTCCCCGCGCACATGCTCGCGATCAAGCTGAAAAGAAGCCGCGCGTTTGAAGAAAAAAAAAAAAAAGTGCTCAAGGTCATGATGCGCGCTGATGTACAGACATAGCTTTTTGCCCCCCTTGTCAGTCACCCCCCCCCCCCCCTTGCATATCTTTCAGCGCCCTTGCTGGTACGAAAGGAGAGAGAAAGCGTTTATAGTGTGCGGCAAATTCTTGTAACTCTGCTTGTACTTGACAGATTCTAAAAATTTTTGTGGCACGTAGTTATTTGATGATTACTTGGAATAGTGTTGCAGGGCCGCTTTAATTCATGGACAGGGTATGACATGTATCAATGGCACTGAACTAATGCACTGGTGACCTACCTTAACAAGGAGATGAGTGCAGGGGCACAAGGGCACCGTGTCGATCTCCGAATTATGCGTTTGTGGTTCCTAATGTCCCCAAAACACTGTACTTGGGCAAAGCTGCAGATCTCTGAAATTTGCTGTTTGTTCTTTTTTCCTGCAGGGGCGCAAACAGACTTTCTGATTAAGCTTTCTCATCAAAGCAGTGATGCTCAAGATGCGGCAAATGATAACCAAAGTAGTGAAAGTGAAATGAAATACTGCTTCCTTAGTGATTCAGCGTCGGTGAATGTTCACCTTGGGAAGGCTGTCAAAGCCCAACGTTCAAAGAAGTGCACATTGGAGCTCCCCGTGTCAAACATCAGCCTTCTCAACCCAGATCTTCAGGCTCCTAGGCTTGAAGAACTCGGGTGAGTGAACTCCCACCTGAATGTGGGCTCTACTAAACTGACTGCATGACAGGTTAATTTAACGTGCTCAACATTTCACTGCTAGTGCTTAATGCTTAGCTATAGTTGTGGTTGAAGGGAAACTAAACAGGCTTCAGACTTCTAAAAACTAACGTTTTTGTGAAGTGGACAACTTGAACTTCCAGTTACGAAGATATGGCTTGTGATCATGCAACCAGCGGCACCGTAATTGCATATTGAAATCACGGCTATGCTCTGCCCACTGGGACTCGTGGAGTCAGCTAGTGGAGACGGCGGAAGGAGAAAGCTAGCAGAAATGACAAAAATACAGGGTTCCTGTGTGCCTGCACCAACGTTGCCTGCAGGTTTTGGTCCTCAGCTGCATTGTATTCATGGCCCTTTAAAGCTTACGCTTTCAAGAACTGTCGCTACATGGATAATTCCTTCTGAAAGATTCATTTGTGTCGGCATGTCACCCTTTTGTGTTGCCTGCAGCAGTACAAGCATCAGCCGCCGAGACAATGTTCTCTTTTAAAACTTCCCACAACAGTAGCTTAGCTACTCACTGGATTGCTGCGGTGAAAAGAAGTAATTCGAGCCTTCGAGAATAAGTTACTTTTTCCAAAGCGTTTTCGGAATTGACAGCATCAGAACAACCGCGAATCCTGCGAAACATTTGCGTAACTGTGCATGACAACATAGATGTGCAACACAGAACTGCAAAGTGTTAACCCCCATAAGGGCTAATGTTTTGAAGGCTTAGAGTATCGTATTGGCTCATTTTCTTATGGCATAAAAGGCTTCAATAATTTGTCTTAAATGCAAAATTGACTGTGGAAAAAGTGCATGGCAAGTGATTCATTAGTTAATATATATGTTAATGTCTATACATAGTAGTCGAGCCCACTTATAACAATACTCAAGTGCCACGAAAATTTCATTGTTATAACCGATAATTGCAATAAACGGGTTGCGCGAAAAAAAGCTAAATATAGAGACGGCAGGCTCTTATGAGCAAACTGATATCTGATAAGATATGCCGACAGACGTTAGTGACAAGGATGACAAAGCTGCCTATTTTTCGAACATGCTTGAAAATTCGGACGCTGTTCACAGGACCTCCACAAGCCCTATAGACAACGTCTGAAGTTTTGGGACGCTGAAATTCTTCCAAGTCTGAACGTTTTACTCAAAATGTATGTCCGAAAGTGCCTTAACAGAAGCCACCGCCGTCCCCGCCCCTTAGTGAATTTCAAAAGTCAGTTTTGCCGCAGTGCCACAACACTATGCAGTGAAGCATACCGTGAGTTCGAAGGGGTATTGGGGGACGTTGGAGTTGTGGGGGTTCAGCAGCTTGAATTTCTCGTTTTCTTCTTTCTCTTCAAGGATTTCGCGTTCCAGTACCTTTAGACACGGAAAACCAACAACCAGAATTCATTGTTATAACCAATAATGCGGCGTGCGGGCATTGCTGTAAACGGGTTATTTCACCATAGAAAACATACAAAAGTTGACGGTGTAGCAGCTTCTCATTGCTATAACCGATATATTGTTAAAACTGGTATCATTATAAATGGGTTCGACTGTATATGCACATATGTTGGCATACGATATGTAAATTACCCTCTTGTAACCTCTGCTCGTCAGAAGCACCCGTGACAAGATGAGCTCTTCCTTAACTTATTCTTTTCTTTGTTCGGTGCAGTATGAAGGCCTCCCCCTATCTTGTGCAAGCTGATTCCACTTTTTTTTTCTGCAAGTTCCTTGATTTTGCCACCCCACCTAACTCTCTGCTACCCTCGGCTGCATTTCCTATCCCTTGGTTTCTCTAACCCTGGTGGTCTGTACTGTGCATTATGTGGAATGCCAGCATTCGTATTTTTTCACTTAATGCCACTTGATTTTCACTTAATGTCAACTAGAACATCAACTGTCCCTGTTTCGCTCTTATCCGCTCTGCTCTCTTTCTATATCTTAATGTTATTCCTAACATTGTTCATTCCAATGTACGCTGAATGGTCTTTAACTTTTTGCGGACAGTGTATGGGTTTGAGCTACTTGGTACACTAACAACATCCACCACTGTTAAGCACGAAAACTTTTCAACAAAAGGATAATGCAGACACGGCTTGTAGAGTTTTTTTTCCAGTTTCTTTGTTATCCTGCACATGTCAGCCTGAAATCTTTTTGCTGGTAAAATGCAATGATTGTATACTTTTCACTTTAGAAGAGGCAGCAGTAAGTTTTCAGCTATGATTCGAGAATGTCTACCGTATGTCTGTGATATGCACCTATGATTAGATGTACTCATCATCAGCCCAAATGTGACCAGCATGTGTTATGAGCAGAGATAATCAAGAACATTCAATGTTTTAAGGGTGCTCATTACTCAGTTTGTTTTTTTCCCTGTGGCAGTGGTGTTAAGGAGCTCTGCGAGAAGGGTTTTGCCTGGCTGAAGTTGCTGACGGCGGCACAGCCCATGGCAGTACAGTTGTGTGGCCAACAGCAACTTGTGGGAGATGTGCTGCTAATCACAGGACAGCGTGGGAGTGGCAAGACAACACTTGCTAAGTCACTTGCCCTGTGTATGCTTCAGTCCCCTCCATTTTGCCCATGTTGAAATCATCGAATGCAGTTCACTGAGGGGTAAGCGCTTATGGAGGATTTCAGCTCTTTGCAATGTCTGACGTAGTACTTAAATAGTATTTTACTAGGTTAGTTGGTGGGGTGTGATGCTAACATCCCTTCCTGAAGCCCAACAAATCTATTTTCTTTGAGCTCAGAAAGATTACCTGCCCTAAAGGAAGCAATAAAGTAGGGTTGATAATGGCATTAGAACTGTATTGCTTTACTTTGATTTTTATTTTGTCTGTGGATCCTCTTAATCTATTTCTTCTTCATGGCTAGCCTTAATGTAGACCAAATTCAGTTTCAGCAATCTGGCCATGCAATGAGTGATAGACTTTGCAGCAGTGATGAATGACAGCCTGGCAATGTAATATGCTTCTCAATCCATGTAGACAGTGGTTACCATTTTTCCTGCTCAGCGTAAAATATATCTGACTTAGCTTGTGTAGCCTTTCCACCTTGGCAGAGCCGCTAGGTTTCATAAAATAATTCCAATTACGCACTGATGTCACTTTATAATGATATTTACTAAGCTTTTGCGAATATTCAATTTTAGGTTTGCAGGGAATTCGAAGCGAATATTTATTTGGTCGAATAATTTCGAATCGAGTGTGAATAGTATATATAGCATATTATAGAGAAAAATGAACATATTTGTCATGACCCAACTAACCTGCACAATATTTTTTAAAATTGAAACAGCACATGTGCAAATGCCATTCTTTTTGGTTCAAAGGGAAGTGGAAGCAACTTTGAATAGTAGCAGGATTTGACTTTTGGCGGAATGCAAGTATAACTTGTAAAATATGTAACGTTTTAAACCTTACTATACTTAGAGCATATAAGCTGGCATAACAAGCTTTTAAACTTAAAAAAAAATGATGAATCGATGTGAGGGTAATGTTTTAATTTAACCCTTGAAGTAGGGCTTCGCGGCAGTGCGGGTTTTTCTTTGATGGATGTATTCACGGTATAGCATCCCTCCACTGCAGTGAAACCACCTTTACAGGGGATCAGATGCAGTTTGTATATGTCTATTCGTTCATTTCGAATACTCGAAATTTAGAATAATTTAAATTCGTTTCGAAGCGAATTCCAATACTATAATATTCATTCGAATATTCGAAGCGCTCGAATATTCGCAAAAGTCTAGTATTTACTAAACCTATGGAAAAGCCCAACCTCAATGAGTGTTTGGTGGTGAATGTAGTACGATTGGATTGGAACGCAGTACGATGACTGGATGCAGGTACGAAAACTCGGTCCATCTATCCTTGTGCAGGAAAGCGGCCTGAAAAGATTGCCAAGACATGGGAGCACATGGTATCAGAGTGCTGCTTCAGAGAACCTGTGGTGCTGGTTTTTGATGACTTGGATACGCTAGCTGGTGCTGTAGCAGGACCCGAACAAGAGAAAAGTCCTGATGCCCTTTACTTCAACAAGGTAGCTGATGGTGAGTCTTTCACATGCTGACACCTCGCACACAAATACACTGAAAGATGAACGAGACTTCAGAAATATGAAAGCGATCTGTAATTTTATAGAGCTTTTGTGTGAAAGGTCATATAACAGCTTGGCAGTCAAGAGAACACTGACGTACGTAGTAGGTGGCCATCGTATTATGTGCTATGGCCTACATGCAGCTACTGCTGTGACTCTCACTTTACTCGGGGACAACTTTCTGTGGCAATGCAGTCAAGGCTGCAAAACTGAACCACGCTGTTTTCGATAGTTTCGCTGCGCAGCTGGAAGTAGTCCCGCAAAAAAAAAATTTGTAATTTGCTATGTGTAACCTAAGCCTTTCAAAAAGGTACAGTTATTTTTTAGCCTCAAATTGACAATGCCACGAGATTATTAGCCAGACCATGTAAAACAGCATTATTTTGTAGATTTTCAGGTTGTTTTGGTAGCGGCGTTCTCTACTGGTGTCACATACAGGGGTGGAACAGCTGCGCCATTTGCGCCATTGTGCGCCAAACTTGTTTACCTGCTCCATCTTTCGCCGAACCACCCCTGTTGCGCCAGACTCGTTTATCATTGCCGTACTGCGATGTAGCACCTGAATTTAGTTGCAAGGTGTGACAGCCATCAAGCCCCATGCCCGAAAACGGGGCTGAAACATCGTGTTTTCGGTTTCATCCAAGTGGTTATAGTTGAGGTTTCATCAAGGCAGTTATCGCTCGAGCAGCAGCCGTGAACTTTGATTGCAAGGGTTTGGTCGCGCTCGCTGGCGCGTGCGCTATCTCGGCAGGCATCAGCTAGTAAGCCCTTCTCCGTACTGTGCTCTCAACGCGAAGAGACTGTGCGAAAAAAGCATCTCTTACTCGTGCAGCAGTATTCTCCTACACCACCGTTTTGTAGAGTTATGCGATATCGGATCCAAGAGAGTTAGATGCCAGCATTACTTCGGATAATATTACAGTTTATTGCTATCGCATTTTTGCTTCACCCTTGCAGTGAAACTGTCATTTTTTTATAGCTTCATGGCAGCATTTAGAAAAGAAAGGAAGGGTGACGCTAACAGGGCTCAAAAGAAGGGGGGTGGTGTCCGGTTCCTGGTATAGCCTAGCAAAGAGAGGTGCACAGGACTGCTTATTGAGGCTCCAAGCACACGTGCGTATTCTCGTTTATTTCACCACTGCGCTCCGTAATACGGCACTTATCAACTCGACGGTTGACGCTCGCGTTCAGGTTAAAGAAATCAGCAGCTGTACATAGCTAAAGAAGTCACAGTTTCATGGCACAGGGTAAGGAATGAATGAATGAATGCGATAGCAACAAATTGTAATTCTAACTCTATTGGATTCGATCTCACGTAACTCTGCAAAACACCGGTGTAAGAGGATACGGTCATGCCAGGGCAGGGGCGTAGCCAGAAATTTTTTTCGGGGGGGGGGGGGGGCACCGCCTTGATTTCGGGAGGGGCACCTCCTTGAAATGGTCATTTTCGCTCTGTATGCCATGGCGAAAAAACATTTCGGGGGGTGCACGTGCCCGGTGTTCCACCCCCTGGCTACGCCCCTGTGCCAGGGAGAGCAACACTTTTCGCACAGTCTTTCCGCGATTCGAGCGCAGCACGTCGAAGTATATATGAGCTGCCCACTGGTGGCTGCCGAGCTAGGATGCACGCCAGCGCCTTTAGAAGTAAAGTTCACAGTTGCTGCATGAGCGACACCCCCCTTCCTCCCCTTCCTCCCCTCGCGTCTTTCCGTGTTCGTTTAAGACAGGCGGGATGTTTCCTCTCTGCATTGACGGCAAGCCTCAGAAGTGGGGTAATGTTAATGCATGCGCCCTCCGAGCGATGGAGATGGGCCGGCTCATTATATCTCTACTTCAGCCGCGTTCGTCGCCCCCGCTCGCGCGCATTTACCCGTGGGTAGAACATACGATTGGCGGGGGGCATGTTATCAATTTGGACTTTATACAGGACATGACGGCGATGGCAAAAACCCGTCGAGGGTGTCCATATTGCTATCACAATAATGAGGCTATTGCACACTTACCGTTTGAAAAAAAGCAGCATTGGACAAATGTTGCTTCACATGTGCTGTGAAACGAGGCGACATCTGCTATGAACGTTCTCTCTGACTGCTCCAAACTTGCTCGAAAAGGCCTGTCTGGCTGCTCCAAGCCTGCTCCAAAACGTCTTTCTGGATGCTCCAAGCCTGCTCCAAAACGTCTTTCTGGATGCTTCAAGCCTGCTCCAAAACGTCTTTCTGGATGCTCCAAGCCTGCTCCAAAACGTCTTTCTGGATGCTCCAAGCCTGCTACAAAAGGCACTTTTGCCTGCTCCCAAACCCATGTACCCTGTTTCACCCCTGCACATAGGTCCCTTTCAGAACGAAAACAAAAACATGGCCTCCTTGTCAATGGCACCTTTTTTCTCTGTTAGCTCGCCACTTCAATTGCCGCATAGGATTTTCAAGAAGCTTAAGAACCAAAAGCTGTCAAAACAAATGAAGCAAGTGGTCTGCAACATGTACGCCCAAGTGAGACTTGCACATCCGGGTCTCTCCATTGTTTCCACATTTCGTTCAGTTAGCCAGCCTACCGGCGTAAGTGAGTGTACTGTTGCACGGCTCAAGGTGGAGGTTCTAAGTGGTTAGAAGCAAATGAAGTGTAGGGAAAGAAAGTGAAGCAAAATGGAAAGGCGAGCTAGTTGGTGGTGATTCATACTGACGTAAAGGTAGCGCAAAAAAACGGGGACAAGAAAGTGAACAACACAAGCGCTTACTAACAACTGAAAGCTTTATTGCTTGAACAGAAAATATACCTAAACTAGGCGCGCGACCACTTCCCGCGCATGCGCATCGTGGACAAGGCAAAAAGCAAAACCAGCACAAAAACACACCTCCGCCAGCCCCCCCCCTCCCCCCAACAGGCTACCCCCCTTTCCTTTAGTAGCATCACTTCCTTTTCCGAGATGGCCAAAGCATTAGTGCATTAGTCATCCTTTTTTGGCCATCTCGGAAAAGGAAGTGATGCTGCTAAAGGAAAGGGGGTAGCCTGTTGGGGGGGGGTTGTGTGGTGGGGAGGGGGGGGGCTGGCGGAGGTGTGTTTTTGTGCTGGTTTTGCTTTTTGCCTTGTCCACGATGCGCATGCGCGGGAAGTGGTCGCGCGCCTAGTTTAGGTATATTTTCTAGGGGTGTGCGAATAGTGAAATTTGATCTCGAATCGAATTCGAATCGAATATCGAATAGTAGCATTTCGTGGAGGCGAAAATGCTCGAGGCCCGTGTGCTTAGATTTAGGTGTAGGTTAAAGAACCCCAGGTGGTAGAAATTTCCGCAGCCTTCCACTACAGCGATTCTCATAATGATATCGTAGTTTTGGGACGTTAAACTCCATCAATTATTATTAATATCGAATAATTTTGTTATGAAGTGTGTACCACCAGTTATGGCAAGACAAAGGAAAGATAAAGACTTTATTACGCACTTGTTCGATTTTTTATTTGTTCTTATGGTCGCGCAATACGGCTCATCTGACAACGGTAATGTTACATGTGCTTCATCGCCATGGCTGCTGTGGGCCCAAACATCTTCGGGCGTTCGTTCACAGCTGCGCGGAGGAACGATGGGAGCTCGCGAACGAGTGGTGCGGCGCGGCAGTGGCGACTGCAAAGCGTGAACAAATTTCCACAAGTGAAGCCGATCACTGAGGGTATCGCGGGCCAAAGTCGGGACGTTTTACGGCGCTTGCGGCGTACGCGACCCAACCACGCTCACAATTCCGTGCCTTCGTTTCGGAAGTGATGTTGTGGAGGGCTTGACAGTTCTCCCATAAGTTCTTTACGTGCGGAAATGGCATAATTCCCTTTAAAATAGACATGCACTCGCTTTTGAAGACGGATATCGGTGCAAGTATTAACAAAATGCTTACTATAACGACGTTAGCGTTTGTTTTAGCCACCCACCCTAACCAAGTTGCACCATTGGCCTTTGTCACGTTTTAGATATTCGCCCGGTCGAATTATTCGAAATTTCGAATACCAGCTATTCGAAAGTCGAATCGAATTATTCGATTAGGTACTATTCGATTCGTATTCGAAACTCGAATATTCGCACACCCCTAATATTTTCTGTTCAAGCAATAAAGCTTTCAGTTGTTAGTAAGCGCTTGTGTTGTTCACTTTCTTGTCCCCGTTTTTTGCGCTACCTTTACGTCAGTATGTAGGGAAAGAGTCGCCAGTATGCCTGCATGCTCAGTGAATGTGGTTCAATGCACTCCACTGCATAGCACATGCGATAAAATGTACTGTAGCAAATGCATATCTGTCACGCCAAAACTGAAACCGAAACTAGTTAATCGGGAACTATTTGGTGCATTAACACAGAGCAGTTAGCTCTGCCCCCCCTGTAGCTTTCGCTCCATTTGCCACAGAAAGTTGTCCCTTAGTATACGTATACTGTATATACTCGCGTAATGAACGCACTGTTTTTTTCCGAAAAATTGAAGCAAAGTTGGGGGGGTGCGTTTATTATGCGGGGTAAATTTTACGAAAACTTTTTCGGGAACCTTTACGAAAACTTTTTTCCCGATGAGCAAAAAAATGCGGTAATGCAAAAAAAAAAAAAAAAAACAGTTAGGTAGCTTAAGTTTCCGCAATTAACATACGCGTACACTGTTTGGAAACAGCTTCTTTATTGCACTTCACTCATCTTCAGTGGTTCATGGCGCCATCTTCTGCAAGCTGTCTCCGCGCACTCCATAACAGTGTTTCGCGGCTTTCTTTTTTCGCAATCTTTTGTTTAACCGCGACAGTGGTATCTGCTGTGATCTTGAGGGGCGGCCGGAAGCGTACGCAGCGTACGCTACGACGCACCGACGCAACGACGCACTTTGCAAACTTCGCGACTCTGTGGCAAACTCGCACTGCTCGCACAACGACGACGCGGCGGACGACGTTGACATTGCAGCAAGCTACCACCGAAGCATCAAAACAAACCGTCGATAACAAGATTAACGACAAAATACGGCCGCTGCCTCGCTCTCCACGTGTGATGTGACTGTAAAAAGGTAGCCTATATCTTGCGTTCCTTGAAGTACACGCGGATAACAAGCATAAAGAGCAAATTGCAACCGAAGCGAGGATCAGGGGTGCCACCATGTTACGGGAATCGTCACGCTCTTTTCTGGGCGACAAGCGGATTTTTCTGGTCTTCCAGAAAACTGCGACATGACGGCTACGGATGGCCCATCGCGACAGAAAATCCTGTCGCCGTCGCTCGAAAATCGCGTGCATGCATGTGGTTGGGCCGTTGGGCTGGGTGGGCCTCAAAGTTTCGTATTTGCAGGAAGCGACCGTTGGTTGGCGCGGGCAGTTTTGTGACCTTCGCTCGCTGTGTGCTTGTGAGCCGTGATATCCCTACACTCGCACCATTCGTGAATCCCGCTGTGGCGCACGGATAATTCAAAAAGACAGGGAACGGGCCACACACAGATAAAAAAAAAAAAAACTGCGTGCCGCAGCGGGCGAAGGGGGGGGGGGCAGCGAACCGAGGGGGGGTCGGCATAATAAAAAACGGAAAAGATCAATGGGAAAGGAGGCGCCACTTGTCGGTTCGCGGGACTGCAGTCGATAAATGCAGGGGGTGCGTTTATTATGCGGGGGGAAAAAAAATCCAAAATTTTGACGACTGAAGTTGGGGGGTGCGCTTATTATGCGAGTGCGTTCATTACGCGAGTAAATACTGTATGTATTCTAAACGAACTTGGTCTTGCCTTCAAAGACATCGTGTCATGTAAATATTGAGTTTGAATGAAGCCACATTATAAGTCTTGCATTGTCTAGTTGATGTTGTGTTCAGAACGTAGTGCACTTTAAGTATACTTGTTAAATTCTTGTGTATGTCTTTTTAGTGTTAACTGTTGTATTGTCACTAACATTCATTGATCTCTGCGAGGGTGTGATTTGTGGGCTGCTATGGCTTGATACTGGCCGTATCAAGCCATAGCAGCCCACAAATCACACCCTCGCAGAGATAGCGTTAGGAAAAGCTAACAGGCCATAAATCATTTAACTTTTGTTTCTTTCCTGTATACAAACAGGAAAGGTTAATTTATTTATTCAATGCACGTTAAAGAACACAGGTGGTTGAAATTACCCGGAGCCCCCCCACTGTCGTGTCTCTCATAGCCCGAGTTGCATTAGGACGTTAAACCCCGTAATCCAATCCACCAACCAATTCATTTATTCAGTATGGCACCAGCTGTGCAAGCATCCATCTGCATCACTTTGAATAGACTGTTTGAGACACTGCAGGTCTGAGTTTTGCAAAACACAATCAGACATTGCTTTAGTATCACATTAACATGCTTTCGTAAACATAGGAGCTAAGCCTGCTTGGGACCATCGGCTTGTGTCATAGCTGCGACAATGGTGTATTGTCCAGCCAGCACTATGTCACATACCGCATTTACTTGCATAATTTGCGCACTTTTTTTTGCGATGTTGAGCTCCAAAGAGGGGGGTGTGCAAATTACGCAGAGATTTCGCAAACACATCCGGAATAATGTGCAATAGTATATACTAGTACTAACGCGTGCGGTATATACATTAAAAAAAACGAAAATAAATTGGAGGCCAAATGAAGTGTACTTGTTTATTTAACAGAATCAGCACGTACATTAACCAGCCAGATCCGGTCATGCGCGGTCTAGTCGGGATCACTGGCTGAGAGGTCCGATCGATGCGGCCGCTACCAAAGCACGTCGTCCTTGGTTCCGTCGAGTGCGTTTGAATGTCCCGTTTTCTTGAAGCTTTTCTCAACAATGCTGGGAGAAACCGGGTGCCACGACACGGCGATACCAGAGGACCTAAGCACATAATTGAAAAGGTCTTCTTCAACATCAGGAAACTTTTATTAGCAAGTGCGCACTCTTCTGCTTTCTCCCATACCGAACGTCACATGTTGAAGAACTTCACGTTGAAGTGCTTGGCGGAGGCATGGTTCCCGTTTTCTTCAGCAAACTTTATAACAGCAAGCTTGAATTTCGCCGTATATGTAATTATTGTAGCCCATTGCAAGGGAACAGTAAAAACACGATGGACGCATGGAGAAACCTAAACTTCCGAAATCAACCAAGCGGGCGTTGCAGCGTAGACACAGAGAACGGGGGGAACAGTTGGTGCAACTGGCCCTCGCACACCTCCGATGCAGAAAATAGTCCGTGCCGTGTCACGAGCGTGCAATCTTACGGTGGAAGAGATGGAGAGATAGAGGGCTGCAAACGCTCAAGCAGTTCTGACGACCCGTTGTCAGTTTTGGGTGTTCGGGTACACTATTCTAGGGACCGTAGCTTGGGGGAAGTCCTCGGAAGAAGGGACTTCACACTCGCAGTCCGTTTTATGCATGACCGCTCGCCTGATCGGCGAGGGGTGTATCCGTCTAAAGCATCCAAAGGTCCAAAGTCTCTTCATGCGCGCACCAGCGAGCTGGCTCGGGCAGGTTGGGGAGCGCAAAATATGCGAGTAAATATTTTTTTAGTAAAGCTGGCTAAATATTAGGGGTGCACAAGTTATGCGAGTAAATATGGCATGTGTGCCGCAGTTATTAACATATGGATATATCCTCTGCTTACAGCATTCTTCCACACGCTCGCCGCTCTGAGGGACTCGTGCACCAGGGTGGCTGTCATCGTCACAGGCCGCTCGAGAGAGGCCTTTAACACCCGTCTCACTGCCAGCCATGGACAGCATGTATTTTACACAGTGCTTGCCATTCCACCTCCAAACAAGGTGTGCATATTGATCAATGTTAACAGTTTTGGAAAGCAAACACTATTTGCTAGCCTTTGAATATTGCTCTATACAAGTTTATCAAATTGGATTAAAAAAACAGTTTTTTTTTACACTAGTGTTGTGCGGGCACCCTAAAGGTTCTCGAAAGTGTATAGTCTGTTGATGTAATGGCCAGGCGGATGCTGCAACCGAGGTAGCATTAAAGGCCATAAGTTTGTAAAGTCCCTAATGTTTATAAAGTTTTTGAAGACCTTCCAGTAGCGGGACCTACATTCTTATCTACTGCTTGCTTGCAGTCGCATTCTGAATTCTGGTCTTGAAGAAAATTAATCGAGAAAATTATTTGGCTTGTAAAATTGATTCCTGCCCCAGGCAAGAAATAGTTTATGATCTGTGAATGATTCATAGTTGTAGTGCGCTTACTATACCAGTGAGGGTACTATGACACAGTAAAAAAAAAAGTGACAAATATATGTGGCGCAAACTATAAAATCTTTATTGCTGTTACATAGTACACACATTTACATAGATATGTGGTGATAGGTTGGGAGTATAACTGTAAGATATGATACAAATATATGAGATATAAGATATAGGATAAGATAACATACAATGTCATCACGTGAATTGAACAGACAATTAGGCCAGAGAAAGCGTAGAGGCTAATTGTTGTCTTTAACCCTTTGAGGGTCGATTTTTTTTGCGAAGTATGTTCCAAAAATGTGTATATTTTTTATTGCTGAATTAAATCCTTGAGACGAATCTATTTCAGAAAAAAATTTGTCTAACATTTTTTTGGGGTGACGGTAGAGTGACAATAAAGTCATTGTGTTGTTACATACACATGTTTTATTTGTGAGCAAGATAAATTCTAAAAAAAAAAGAAAAACCTATACGACTTAAAAAGTTATGCGTTTGAAGTAAACGTCTGTCTCATTCACAGGCGTACAAAAATAAGTGCATGAAGTGGCATTAAGTCGAAACACGGGGGGAGAAAAGCCACTTTTGATCCAGTCAGCATCGTGTTGCCATGCACGCTTTTGAGATGTCGCTCACTCATCAACATCTGAGTCTTAACTCGTAAATAACTCCTCGTATGATGGGCTGACATTTACTGAATCAGATTATGATTCGGCAGCTGAGTGGCGATACGTAGGAATCACCGCTAGACTCACTTGCAGCAGAGAAACTGGCACGCACTTCCATAGTGAAAGCAAACTGCATGGGTGAGTGCACTCAAGAAAGCTAAGTACTTGTGATAATTGAGAACTAACAGACAAAGATGCCAAGGAAAGTATAGGGGAAGCTATTAGAAGTAATTGTAATGTAAATGTGAAGAAAGGAAAGTGGACGAAAAGCCACCTTCTGACACTGTGGACATTCACAAAGAAAATCTTCGGCGCACCACGCGAGCTCTCATACCTCCGCGTGGTCATGACCTCCCGAGTGGACTTACTCGTCAACAGGAGGTATCGCTCCGAAGGGTTCGCGTGAGTGCAGCTGTGACGCCTTCAATCCGCGCGAAGTGGAGCTACACTGACACAACTTCGAGCTGCCCATTTTGTCCTGCGCCGGTGCGGGAGGCAGACCTGAACCACCTCCTATGGACATGCCCTGGGCTTCAAGCGGCTCGTCGACGCCATCTGCGGCGTGCGGGACTTCAGCACACCAGGCCGCCTGACTTGCAGCGATGGATATACGGTCCGAACCATAAGTCCCTCCTGGACTTCATGGAGGAAACACAGTTACACAGTTTTGTGTAATATGTATTGATGCCGTAGGGCAAACTCACGCAATAAAAAAAAAAAAAAGATAACTTGCCACCGGCAGGATCCGAACCTCGTTCTGGCAGACTTGATGCCTTCAGGTGGTATGCGAGGGATTATTAGTCAGCTGCCCGCTCGTAATAAGATCACGTACTACGTGACGTCTACAGGCAAAAAAAGAGTGTTCCACACCCGCCGTAATGGCAACAGGCGGCGCTGGCTGACGCTCCCATGTTTGAGTACACATATATACCCTATAAAATGGACGGAGGGATGACCGCCACCGTAGCTCAGTGGTAGAGCATCGGACGCGTTATTCGAAGGCCGCAGGTTCGGATCCTGCCGGTGGCAAGTTATCTTTTCGCCCACTTTCCTTTCTTCACATTTACATTACAATTACTTCTAATAGCTTTCCCCTATACTTTCCTTGGCATCTTTGTCTGTTAGTTCTCATTAATACTGTGTTTAACAAAGCAAACGAGCCCTTAAGTTTACAAGTACTTGTGAGCGTGTCCGGAAAGCGAAAACAAGTTTGAAACCTATAACAAACCTTCGTCTTATTGCCAATGAGATGAAAGTGGTTTTTGTGAGTCCCCGAGACAGGAAACGCAACTACAGTGGCATCGTTTGTGTCAGTCAGCGCCTGCATGGAAGCAGGCGTATTCAAGCACCGAGGAGCAATAAACGAGAGAGTAACAAATCGGTCACCTTTTGAAAAATTCTAAACTGGAAAGCCATCAGTTTTGTGGGCGCAACAAGCGGGAACTGGCCGAAGAACGAAAAGGAAGCTAGCCGGCGCACCAGTGTAGTAAAGCATACAAAAAAACAGAGAGACATTGTTGCTAGTAAAAAATTCCAAATATTCCCGCAGTGTGGCAGCACATGACAAGCAAGAGAAATGATCGAAAATGGTGCACGTTTTAACATACAGGCAATGGCGTACATGTACGTCGTTGACTGTCAAAGGGTTAAGTTTAGTGCAATAATTGGGACGTAAATTAAAATGAATTGAAGTGGATTCCTGGCCTAATTATCTCTTCGATTCATTTGGCTGTGTCTAACGTATACACGAGCCCCTTGAAGAAAAGAAAACATTCCACTTTTTAAGGTCATCACATGTCATAATGCGACGGGTAGGAATAACGGCATTCATTTGCACCTGTTGAGTCTGGCAAACACGGCCTCAGGTTCATTGAGCATAATGAGCTGAGTGCTTCAGAATTTCTCGCTTTCTTTGGCGATCGCTAGGGCTTCGCATATTTCTCGTTCTGTTTCTGTTTCTGTTCTGCCGATGATGACTTTCTTGCTGTCAAGCTGTGGAGAACATTTACATAATTTGTAGTGTGCCACCAAGTTTTAGGCCCTGCTAGAAGCTGCCACTTGTATTACTGGTTCTGTGATATGTTTTATAGACAGCTTCCACCACAACTAGTGCATGCACCTGTTCACGCACTTGGTCGGACGAACTGTAGCACTGCTGGTTGCCAAGTCTGCATTGTTACTACGATTACTACTATATATGCATATCTTTTGTTATAGAGTTCTTATTTTCACTCCACCAGGTTCTAAAGTTTAGGAACTACTATTAAGAAGTTGGAGATTTTCTATTTTATTAATATTTGAGTGATTTGATGAGGTTGCTGTATGTTATACTGTTGCTGCACTCGTAGCACTTGTGGTCTCTCTCTTTTTTTTTTTTTCGTTCATATTTCTCTTACCACAGTTGTCATACACAGCATTTACATGAATGTAGGGTGGCCCTCCTAAATTGCACATAAAAAAAAGAAAGGCGACATGAGAGTGCATTTCATAAGAGATATTGATTAACATAGTCAGTGGAGTGACTGCTCATCCTCACTTGCCATTGTCAAGCCAGCCGCCTTGAATTTCAACGCCCATGCCCTGCTGACCTTGAAGAGCATCCTCAGCATTCCCGAGTTTTTGCATTGCTGCCTCGCATGTCACTAATAGGCTCCGATCACGTAGCTCAGTCACGTATGCTGCAAGCTCCAGAAATCATCCTGACTTTGGCCTGCGAAAACATCGGCAGATGGCGTTGCGTTTGAAAAATTGGTTAGGCTACAGTCGCCATTACCGTTACCGCACCACTCGTTAAGAAACTCTTAAGTTATGTTCTGCAGTATGAAAAATGAAGGTTGAGACAGGGCAGAGCCGTAGAGCTCCGTCCTCTCTCAACCTGTTAGTTTCTTCGGTCTGGAAAATAGGAGCCCTCCTGGATGCGGCTGGGAATGAGCAGCACAAGATTTTGCTTGGAGCACTCATGGCAATGATGCACAACGATGAAGCACAACATTAGCACACAGCCATTTATCAAAACCATGTAAAAAGCCAGAAAGGGAAGCTCTTTGAACAACTACCAGTACCCCCTGAACACATCTCCACTAAGCCAATGTTTGCCAGCTGGACTGCCACTGCTAATTGAAACAGCAGATTCTCCATCAATGACTGACACCCTATATATGGCGTACCCAGCTCCTATGGGAGTGTCTATCATTTATGAAACAGCCACTGTTGCAATTGGCACAGGTGCTCCTGACGAACTGTGACTCAGTAAAAGTTGAGAGAGAAAAAAGAAGCTTTCTTCAAAGTAAGTGCTAGGAATGATTGTATGCAATGGGTGGAGCCGGAAAGCAAACGTAAAGTTGTAACCACGCTGTACCATCCCTGATTGCTCATTTGTCTTGTTGTTACTGGCGGTGGACATTCCGGTTTCAATTGTAAGTCGACCTTGAAACTGTTTATGTCAAGTTTTAATAAAATCTTCATTGGCAACTTGGAATAAATTTTGCAGGCAGAACGGGAGGAGATTCTCAGGTGTCTGGTGAAAATGAGACCACACCTCAGCAACAGTCAGTTTGACTACAGCAAGGTGGCCCACCAGACAGAAGGCTGCTATGCAAAAGACCTTGCAGCCATACTGGACAGAGCGACCCACGCCTTTTACGCAGACACAGCAGGTGACACCACGTCCACGGCAGCCATGGATGGTGAGCTGTCTTTTTGAATGTTAGCATTGAACATCTTGACTGCATACGAAGCTTTAGAGAAATATAGTAAAAAACTCAATCTAACGAAATGATTGGGACATTCGAACTATATTTCGGTAAATCGGGAAGTTCGTAAAATTGAGAAAGGGGCGTTTGGCTCTTCGAAATCTAAAATTGTAACATTGCGACGATGAAAAGGTACCAGGTCATTGTTATTGCACATGTGAAAAGTCCACAGGTGCTGCCCGATGGTGGCCCTGACATGGAGCCTCCCATGTCGCTTGGACATAGGGGGGCACCATGTCTGAGCGATACAGGCCAGAAAGATGGTTTTACGGGAAGCAATGACAAGTGAACGATGTGGAGACGCGGAGAATGAATGAAGTGATTGTGCAAGCAGACCAAGCAACAAAGTTGCAAGGAGACGATTAGTGCCATGAAATCAGGAAACCAACCACCATTGCTTGTACCACCATCCATTACGTAAGAGCGCTACCGACTGCGGAGTCCATCGCTCCATGCATGGGTACATCGTGCAGCCTTGTCAAACTAAAGCTAGTGCCGTGAGTAGGGTGCCTAGGCGTTTTAATGCGATAGTGTTAGAGTGCACACTTGAAGAAAAATGAATCTCTGCAAAATTATAAGGAAATCACTGCTTTGTTACTCAGGTGTTTCTGGAAAAACTTCGTTAAATCGGGTTTGACACTTAAGCCAGTTCATTAGTTCGGGTTGATAGCACTGAGCCCTATGGGTATTTGCTGGGAAATTGAAATTTCTTCATTAAATCTTAAACATTGGGAAATAAGGTTTCGTTAGATCGATTTTTAACTGTAGGTTGGTGCTGCAGTTGACCGTCGATGCTGACGCAACTAACCAATCAGACAAAAATTAACATAGACACAAGGCAGCCACAGACTTTTTCAAACACTTTCACTGAGACTTCAGTCAGTGACGGTCTTAATGCTAGAAGAATGATGATGATGGTGGTGACTAGTGCATTGTGCCTCCTGTTGCTTAAATGGGGAGTTGACTGTTAGTGGTGAGAGACAGCCACAATGACGTGCAGTTCAAGTTATTTGTGGTGAGCTTTGCGAATTAACAGGCTTTTTGATAGTACATGGAATTCCATGGAGCCGGGCTGAATCATTCTGCTGAGCAACACATGTGGTTGTTTCATAGTTGGTGCGAAACAAATGAGCGCTGAGAAATGGGGACTTAAAGAAGAGACATACAAGACAGGCGCTCACAGGACTGGCTTGAGCGCCTGTCCCGTGTGTCTCTTGTTCAAGTCTCCATTTCTTAGTGCTCGTTTGTTTCGTTGTCTACTTGGCTTGATCTATAGAAAAATTCGTATTAATGAGCTGTGACGTGATGAACTTTCACTGGAAATTCATGCAGCTTTGTGTTTGTCTGATGACATTATCCAGATTGCAAGATTTGATTCTATCCAAAACACTCTGAAGAGACAAACGCCTTCGGTAAAGAACTTAAAGGCTTTAATACGGTAGAAAACTCATGCTCGACCTGCTGGTCAAACGGGCAAAGCTGAACGTGTCTCGAGGCATTGCGCCGCGCGTGAACGGAGCAACTTCTTCTTCGGTAGTTGCAACAACCTGCCCCGCGCAAAGCAAAGTTCATGAAAGCTGGTGAACTTCCAAAGGGTAGAGCAACTTGGTAGGTCGTTGGAGATGCGTTCCGTCTGCAAGTCGGATAGTACATGACCTTATTTTTTCATCGCGACCAGCGTGGACATCGGTCACTCTGGCTAGCTTCCACAGTTGGCGCGGTTGTAGGCTGTCTTCAAGAAGTACGACGTCTCCAATGTTTACTTCCGCAGTTGGCTTGTGCTGACGGGATGATCGTAGTTCTTGAAGGTATTCTTTTGCCCATTGTTGCCAAAAATCTTCTAGATTGCTCTGTCTGTGCTTCAATAATTAATTCAGTTGGTTTGTTGATACTGGGGGGCAGCTCGGACGACTTCGGGCTTGGAATCGAGACCAGCCGTTTTCCTGTGATGAAGTGCGCCGGTGTGAGGGGTTCCGGACCTCGGACGTCACTGTAAACGTACGTGATTGGCCTGGAGTTTAGCACGGCCTCAACTTCCGTTAGAGTCGTGACAAGTTCTTCCTTCGTGAGGCTATGCTGTTCGACGGTTTTCTTCAAGGCTAGCTTGACGGATCTGACTAGACGTTCATAGAATCCTCCCCACCACGGTGCTCGCTCGACGATAAACTTCCATTCAATCTTGCTGTTGCAAAGGTATTCGCGACTTCTTCCGACCGTATGCTTTTCCAAAGGTTGAGCAGTTCTTTCTTGCTTCGTTTGAACGTGAGAGCGTTGTCGGAGTATACGGTCGCAGGAAATCCTCTTCGGGACACGAAGCGGCGAAAAGCGTGCAGAAAGCTGGAAGCAGAGATGTCTTCAACCAGTTCGAGATGAATAGCTCTGACGACCGCGCAGGTGAAGAGTGCGATGTACACTTTCTTGAACGATCGTGTGACCTTAACTAATAACGGTCCGGCGAAGTCAATCCCCACAACTTGAAATGGTTCAGCTGCATTTACTCTGTCGGGAGGTAAAGGAGGGGCTATGCGAGTCTTGCAAAAGATGATTTTGGAAAAAGATCCTGCTTGATTATCGAAGGTGCACAGGTAGGCGACTGCGCCGTAAGCGGATGGGCTTGCATCAGCAAACACGTGAAGCGTGCTGTTCTTGACCTGTGGTGCCAAATCGTGCAGATAGAAGCGAGGTAGCTCGATTCCGTAGAGAATAGGGAGCTCCTCACACCACCTTTTCCATTCATTCAGGAGTGAAGGCGGAAGAACAGTGTCCCACTCGACGTTGAGCTTCCAGATGCGCTGAAAGCAAATCTTTGCTCTGATAGTGAACGGGGTTAGAAATCCCAGTGGGTCGTACAGTCTTGTGGTTGCTTGCAGTATAAAGCGCTTGGTGTCAATTCTGGATTTCACAAAGTCGAGGACAGCTCCAGGGGAAAATCATATGTTGTCGGTATCGGGATGCCAAACCAACCCAAGAACCTTGAAAAGACGTAGTGGTTCGCTGACAGGAAGCTCTTCACAACCTTGCTTCAACTGCACGTGCTTGAGAACAGCTTGTTCGTTTGATGCCCATTTATGAAGTTTCATGGCAGCGGCAGCAAATATTTTCGTTGTTTCTGCGCAGAGCTTGATAGCTTCATCGACGTTGTCGGCTCCAGTGATTATATCGTCAACATAGATGCAATCTTGCAGCTTTGCGACTGTAGCCGGATACTCAGGGGACATCTTGTCTAAGTGCTGCCGAATAGTTGCCGCAAGAAGAAACGGGCTTGAAGTTGTGCCGAAGGGGACCCGTGTCATCCGGAAAGTGATCACCCTTGGGAGCGACTCGTTAGGCACGACAAGTTTCTCATACCACAAGTATCGCAAGGCATCTCTATCATCTTCTTTGATCAAAATTTGCAGAAATGCCTTTTCAATGTCGGCTACGAGAGCGATGCGGTGGCGACGAAAGCTTAACAGTAGGCTAACTAGATCGGCGTTCAGGTTGGGCCCACTGTAGAGACTGTCGTTGATAGAAATGTGCTCTTTCGAATGTGAAGAAGCATCGAAGACGTCACGTGTGTTCGTTGACCTTTCTTTGATCACGGCGTGGTGAGACATATAATATATTGGGCGTTTTGCGATATCCGTGTCGTCGACCACTTCGGTCATATCATCGTTGGCGTACTTGGAGATGGCCACGTGATACGTTGTCAGTAACTCAGAGTTTCGAAGAAGCCTCCTTGTCATCTGACTTAGCCGCCTTTGTGCTGCGGCCTTGTTGTCATCGCGTAGAATATCCGTCTTCCACGGAAGTCTTACTTCATAGCGACCATTCACTTGGTCGACGGTCTCCTTAAAATATGTCAGAACCTGATCGTCCTTGTTCTGTGGTGATTCCATTCCCACGGAGTCAACATTCCAAAATCTTTCGATTGCGTCTTGTATATGGCCAGCTTGTACGTTCAGAACCATGGCTTCCGTGCACAGTTCTGTCAAGTGGGTTGTCGCTGGTCTGTGAACTGTCCAGCCAAATACTGTTTCCACTGCCCTTAAACCTTGGTTTAAGGACTGTGTTTGGCCTGTCACAAGTTCCCAGCAGTGGTCGGCTCCGATTAGAAGCTCTATTGACGTCTCGTCAACGTGATTGGCTGGCAAGTCGAAACCAGCAATTATAAGGCCGTGGTTTGACATTTCTTTCAGTTCGCTGTCTTGAAGTACTGGAACCGGTTGATTGCAAATCTTCTCAATGACAAGTGCATCTATGCTGTATCTTGAGACTTCATTTGTGCCATGGAGGTGCAGCGTAACCTTTCGAAAGCTTCGCTTGTTGTTATGGCCGCCGAAGGATCCCACTGACAAATTTTCGTGGCCTGTCGTTTTGCACTTGAGTCGTTTCACAAGTCGGCTTGTCACAAACGTTCTCTGACTTCTGCCGTCAAAAGAATGCGCGCGACAGCGCTTGTCCGACCAGAAGACACATGTACGATCGCGGTTTGAAGGTAAATGAGTCGTTTTCCCGTGACCGCTGGCATCCGAAGGGGTGTCGCCGCATTCTCAGAATTGGAGCCCACGATGCTTGGCTCGCACATGGTCGTCGCGTGTCGTCGATGGCATTTAAGGCAGTTGACCTTTCTGTGGCAATTCTTCGCCAGATGAGATTTCATTGTGCATCTGAAGCAGCGCCCATTTTGCTGAAGCTTGGTCTTCTTGTCTGTGATAGTAAGCACGGCTTTGCAATGTTCGGTAGCATGTTCGTCGCTGTTACAGAAGAAACAGACAGTTCGTGTGTGGTACTCTGAAGTCTGCGCTACTTGTTTCGACGTGCTCGAATTGAATGGCTTCTGGTATGATCTGCTTGCTTCAGTTTGTTTAGCTCGCTTGTTTCGGTCTGTTTCAATGCTCCAGGGCTCGCAGCGTTCTCGTGCTTCCACTTCTCTGCTGATAAAGTCAAGCAGAGATCGTAGGCTGTTCTGCGATGCGGAAGACGTCTGCTCACCTACTGCGTCGTTTCCTCTAGGCGACGGGTGTTCGTTGATTTGTTTGCCACGCCGGTAGTACTCGAGTACCAGCTCTCGTGGTAGACTTCGGAGGATGATCGGTTGTAGAACGGTTGAGAGCAATTCCTCTGTAATCTTCAATGCCCGGAGACCACGAATATTAGCCTCGATGTCGTCATACAAGCAACGCAATCCGCGTACATCTGCTGTTGACCGAACGGGTTGTGAGTCGATGAGGTGCTCGACGTCGTCTTTGACAATGATGTCTTCCTTAGCGAATCAAGCAATGAGGATGGCCCGTGCGTCGTGGTAACACCTCGAACTTGCGGGCAGTCCGGCGATAGCAGCAGCGGCGGGGCCTGTCAGCGCTGATCTCAAATAGGCAAACTTGTCTACATCCGTCAAAGTCGGGTTCTCGTGGACTACGGTTTGAAACTGTTCCCAAAATGGAGGCCAGTTGCGAGGCGTTCCGTTAAACTTCAAAAGTTCCAGACGAGGAAGCCTTATGCTGTGACTAGAAGTCGGTGTATCCGCTGCGGTAAGGTTTAGGTTTGGCGGTGCAGGTTCTGCCGATGGCTGCAACTGCAGAATCCGGTACTTCAGTTTTGACGAGTAAGTAACAGCCTTGTCTATGTACTCGGCAGCACGAAGGAATTCTTGCTCACTGTCGGGGCCCGATAAATACAGCTCTATCTCTCGATCAATAGATTTCAGCTCGCCGGTGATACCTTCCAATCGGTCTGCGAGTACCTGAAGATCATGCAAGCTTGCACCGTCATTTGAAATAGCCGCCTCGATTTCATTTACCAGCTTCGTTAAAAGGGTGCGATGAGCTTTGCGCTTTGCCTTTAAGTGAGTCCATGACGGCGGTCGGTTGAGACGTGGCAGCCTGGACGATTGGCTGGTCGAGATGGTAATCAGACGCTTGTCTGCCCTCGGTTGCTGTGGATGCCGTCGTTCGATGGTTCCCGGCGGGTTTCCGGCACCACTTTGAAGAGACAAACGCCTTTCGGTAAAGAACTTAAAGGCTTTAATACGGTAGAAAACTCATGCTCGACCTGCTGGTCAAACGGGCAAAGCTGAACGTGTGTCAAGGCATTGCGCCGCGCGTGAACGGAGCAACTTCTTCTTCGGAAGTTGCAACACACTCTATTGAGCCAAACAATTTTATATCAGCATGCTTTATAGTGTGAGAAGTACCAGAATTCTGCCACTTTCCACAAACTTCCCTTCGATGCGCTCCCATGCCTTACCTACCACTTACATGACTGTGGCTGCCTTTGACAGCTGGCTGCAACTGGCCAAGGAGTTCTTCTGCACCCACGCGGCATTTACACATTAGTTGCACTAGGTATATGACAATGAAGACAGCAATGGTCCTAAAAATCGTAATTAGTGCCCTCTGGACATAAGCATGATGAGGTGCCAAGCCACAGCTTCGAAAAACCTTAACTTCTTTGGAAAAGTCCTTGTCGTGCCCTTTCACCAGCTTTTGAACTTGTGAGGTTGCGAGACTTCTGTGTGTCAGGGTTTGCACATTGGTTAATTGTGATATGACTGTGCCAAATGTATATTCATTCTTTTCCGCTTAATTGGTGCAATGACTACTTCATTTCACATGGAGGTCCATCCACTTGACATGGATCACATTGTGCCTTATTCTTTCTGCGCCACTGCATTAACGCTGGGGTCATTGAGTTCATGCATCATGCCGTATGATGAAAGCAAGGGTTATAACAGCGGAGCTGTTTAAGCTTGAGAACACCCCACGTTGATTCCGCGAATACTCGGCCGGGTATGCACCACAGAAATTGGGCAAGCCTCACTACTGAGTACACTCTCACATTTTCTCTTTCTTAACATTTTCCCTTTCTTAACCCTTCCACCGCCTTGCGGGATTCCGCAGAACTCATTTGCACTACCGAGTACGGTGTGTGCGACGGAAAGTGAAGACAGTGAAGGGGAAGAGCGGAGCAAAGAAGAGTGGGGAGAGCGGTGGGGCAGGAGGGTGGAGCCTGGGTTGGGAGAGAGTAAAACATAGTAAAATGAGGAGTGCTGAGGCAAGGAGCCAGGAAGGAGGAGGGAGGCGAGTGTTAAGCAAAAACTCAGCTGGGCAAAGTGGAGAGGAGGAAGGGAAGAGGAGAGATGAGAAGTGGAGAGAGAAGGGGAAGAAATAAATAATATGAATTTCTTGGCAAGGCGGGATTCGAACTGTGGTACCCATGGTCTGAAGGCGAGCGTCGTAACCACTCGGCTATAGAGGCATGCTAGCAGAAGAAGCATTTATGGAAACCATTTGATTGCATTGCTGTGAGAGAACGAGAAAAACAGAGAGAGAGGAAGAAATACTAGAGAGAAAAATGGGTAAATAGAAAGAAAGAGACGGATATAGAGCCAGAGAGAGAAACTTTCTGCTTGACATTCCTAGGCTTAACTGCTATCTCTAGGCTAGGCTTGGCTAGTGTGCTAAGGAAGGCCACCCAGCTCCACTGTTCCTTCAGGCTTGGCACCACCAGTGCAAAGCTGCCTTAACCTTTTGTGGTGCAGTATGAATGTAGTGTATCGTCCCCTAGCAAATACTCTGTGCTCACAGTACTGGCTGCCATGCAAGCCAATTAGTATCACATTTTATTTTGTGTGTACTGCACTTAAAAGCTTTCTTGTTATTGTCTTTGTTGGAATCTCTTTTCGACTTGGTGTGTTATTTGGGAGCATCTGTGAAGATACACATGTACACAAAGGCTGTTTTCTGGAGTTTCGTGCCACTGTTTTGTTCTGAATATTCCAAGTTGTGTAGATGATTATGCTACAGGTTTGGACAAGATGCTGCCGTATGGGTCATTCTGAATTTATTTTGCTATTGTGTCACATGTGCAGTTATTGTAATGAGACCATTTGTATTCAATATAAATTGATACAATAAGGTTATCTTTCATCTCAGCAACTACACATTTTTTTGGGTGATGTCTATCATGAGTATAAAGTTTGATCACAATGCTTCAATAGTCTAGTCATAGTCTGCAAAATATAGTTTGGTAGTTCTGTAGCAATGTTTTGCGATGTGTCTGTCGTTGAACTGAGTGTTAAGAGTGTTTGCCTAAGTGGCCACCCGTGCCTGCTTCTCTCTCTTCAATAACAAAAGGTTTGGAAAGAGAAATCATTCTTTTGGACGACCACTTTGAGTGCGTCTTGGAAGAGTATTGTCCAACGTCCCTCAGGGGCTTGAACCTGAGGGCAGAGCACACCTTGCACTGGCGAGATGCTGGTGGTTTGGATGATGTGAAGCAAACATTGCAGGAGGTCTTCCTGTGGCCTACAAAGGTGAGCCAGTTTTCTTGAGATATTGTTACGTCCACAGTAGGGGTTTAGGGGTTTATTGACAGAAGGCTCGGACGGCAAGACCGCACAGGACAAAGCTGCGGAGAGATCTTCTTCTTTTAACCTCCACACTTCTTCTCCCTCCTCTCAGTCCGGCACATACACGGTGTAATATTTCCCCCCTCGCAGACGAAGCGCACCGCGCGTTTTATGCATCGTCCCGCCGTCTAAAAGGTTTTAGGCTAGCCACATGGGTGACCTCGGTCTTTGTAGATCGTCTCCCACTTGCTGTCAGTCGTGCTATTCTATAGTCCACTGCACTGAGGCGCTCAAGGACAACGAATGGGCCGGTGTAGTGGGCGAGGAGTTTTTGGCACAAGCCACGCTTCCCGCAAAGGCTTCCATACCAGCACAAGGTCTCCCGGTTCGTAGGTGACGTGTCGGTGCTTGCTGTCGTAGCGGAGCTTTGATTGGTCTTGTGATGCTATGGTGCGCAGGCGGGCAAGATGGAGAGCTTCTTCAGCGAGACAGAGGGTTTCGGCTAAAGAAAGATCGTCATTATCAGAGAACGAAAAGATGGTATCCAGGGTATAACGAGGGGGTTGAACATAAAGAAGAAAGAAAGGGCTGTGGCCGGTGGTCTCGTGTTGGGTAGTATTGAAGGCATACGTGATGAACGATAAGACGTCGTCCCAGTTCTTATGGTTGGACGCCACGTACATTGACAGCATATTTACCAGTGTCCAGTTTGTTCGTTCGGTAAGGCCATTAGTCTGTGGATGGTAAGGCGTCGAATGTCGTGGTTCCGAGCCACACATACGGAAGGAGTTCCTCGACGTCTGCCGTAAACTGTCGTCCGCGGTCAATATGCTAAACAGCTGATTTTAATTGAGAGGCGAAGGTCTGCAGCACCTCTCTCAGGCCATGATAAAAGACCGTAGGCGTGAAAACACGGACACAAGAAAGAAGTTGGGACAACACTAACGCCAACTTCTGACTGCTTTCTTAACTTCTCTCCTGAATCCTGTCTTCTCTCTTCTGTCCGTGTTTGCACACCTGCTGTCTTTTATCATGAATCCTTACCAACCAGCTCAGTTTTGTGTCATTCGAAATCTCTTGACCCCTTTCCTTTATCTCAATATATTGTACATTTTCATGGCATTACAATGAGCTTTATGTAATTATCAAATGTAAATGTAATATCATCTTGAATGAAAGTCAAAGCTGACTTTTGCTGCCTCCTTTTAATAGAGCGTGCTTGTTGAATTCCCTTTTTTTTGTATGTGGATGTTTAGTATACTGGTGCGGATAAGAATTTTATTGGTTCGAAGAGTATCCTGATGACTCTGCAGCTCGATCTGACGGAGTGGCGCTATCTTCATCACCACCGCTTTTAACTATGTTGGCCACGAACATGTATGAAATATCAGGAATGACACTGTACAATATCTAACGGTATGCAGTTATTGTTGCAGGTTGTACATGCGGACATTTTTCTAGGTCTATTGTAACTTGTGATGTGGGTTGTACATAGTAAAACTTTTTAAATTGGAATGCAAGTTATATATTCAAGCTTTCCCTTGAGGTGTGGCTTCATGACTACACGATTCCCACTTGAAAGTTTGGTTTCGCTGCAGCGCAGCCCGCACGACTGTGAAACCAACTTTTCAAGAGGTTTATATGGAGGGAGGCTTCTATATTTGTTTCAAATATTTTGAATGCCAAAATTTGAACCAAAGAAAGTGTCAAGTATTATATTATTTGATTGTTTATTCTAAAACTTCAAATACTGATCTAAGCCCAACATTTTGCAGTTGTTATTGTTCATTTTTTTATTGTGTTTGTCATCTTTACTGTAGTATCCTGAGCTGTTTGCCAACAGTCCTATTCGTCCATTGTCTGGTCTGTTGTTGTACGGAGCCCCTGGTACAGGCAAGACACTTCTTGCTGGCATAGTGGCCTCAGAATGCGCTGTCAACTTCATCAGCATAAAGGTAACTAAAGATTGCATCATCTTGCACATAAAGGGGTATTCACACGAAGGACAAATCCTCGGGGGATAAAGGTGGAGCCTAGTGACGTGAACTCGCGAGGAGAATTCCCCCAAATGTCCCCCGCTCACACGGACGAGGCGAATGGAGGGGGAGACCATTGTTACCAGACTACTCTGGTGGCTTGTACCGCACGTGTCACCAGCTGCTGACGACAAAACCACCAGTGCGCTGCTGCCGCTCTCTGCCGGAGCAAGTGCAACAATGTGGCCAAACACCTGCGCGAAATGCCGCCGTATGCCCCACCGCGGAGGGATAGTTTGACCTGTCGGGGAAAAGGTCCCCGTATCCTCCGAGGAAGCGCGGGGAGGTCGCGCCTACTCGCTAATCCGTGACGTCTTTGTCACGTGATCCGCAATCCTCGCTTCTCCCCCGAGGATTTATCCTCCGTGTGAATACCCCTTAAGCTGCTAATTTTGACTGGGAAGGTGACAACTTTTCACAGCCTGCAGTCTTGATAAAGCTTTCCTATGTATATGAAGACTTAGTTTATCTGGATAGCCCTGTAACGTTCACATTGTTCCTTTTAATGAAAAGTCACTCATTCACTGTAATAGCTGTGGTGTGCTCTTACCAAAAATATCTGTGCTGTCGAAAATGTCTGTAGCGCCTGTACTTCCCTATCGCAGAGACTCAAAGCATCCAGATCAAAAACAGATTGGCTGGTGGCTTTTGTTAAGGCAACTGCAGCACATGAACCATCAAATGGCTACTGAAAAAGGGTAGACAAGATCACTTTTGTCTGCTTCCTGTCATTTGTCCTTCATCAGTTTCTGGACTGCATTTGCTTGAAAACATTTTGGAGGCTCTTCTCCGTCTAGAAGGCCCCTACACCAAGACCGGCTTCGAATGCCAATAATTTCTTTTTCTTTGTGGTCATCTGGGAGATGCAAAGATTTCTTTCTGTCTAGAGAAAGAGTAGTCTTTGCAGCTGTATAGTGAGTGAGAGTGAAAGGGCAGAAAAGTTATGTGAGGAGACAAGACAGAGCTGACGCAAGTTGTTGTAGATAGACAGATGAAGCGCAATGTCCAGAACTGTTCTCTTTGTTCCAGAAAACAGTACAGTAAAACCTCGTTAACCCGGATCTCACGGGACCGGAGAAAATGTCCGAGTTAACCGAATTCCGGATTATCGAATGGACCATGAAAACAAAAGGAAAATGTACTCGGCACAGACAAACCTTTATTTCATGAAAAACTGCATTATTTTCGTCCGCCTCGTCGTCGGAATTAGTGCTAGAACGATTTTCTTCAACCCCATCAGGTGGTGGTGCATACGCTTGCTGTCGCTGGCTGCTGTGGCCGCTTCACTCCGGTGACGGTCACCATCATTGTGAAGCGCGACGGCGGTGCAATGCGCACAAGCACAGCCGGAGAACGTAACGTGCACGAGCTCGCACGCTACGCGCGAAGTCACAACACAAAGAAACCAGCAGTGTAAACCGTCCCATTGTCCGTGCGTGCCGCCATTGCGCTTTCAATAGACACTGGATGCGCCGGCGCAGTGCTGCCAGATGGCCCTACGACAAAATCAGTAGCTGGACCCACTAAAAATCAGTAGATTTTCCGAAAAAGTCAGTAGATTCATTAAAAATAAATTTGATGACAAATTGAATGAATTAGCAGTTCTAGTAATTAATTTCATTGTTTACACTTATTATAGTTAGTAAGCACTTACAAAAATGTTACATAAAATAAATATAATGGACTTTTTTCACGATCGGTAGAGCACCCCTGGCGGCGAGAGCCATGTTCAGTCGACACGACAACGTGTGTGTGCCTTCGCACCTGTGGTAGGGTCCCTAGTATTCTAGGGACCATACCTGTGGCCTCCGAGAATGCGCGCCGGCAGGTTTCGGAGGCTATGCGCAACCGAAAATGCTTTGGGTGCTCGCCGTTTGTGGCGCAGTCGAAGTATTTTCAGTGCGCATGCGCAGAAGGCGCCCATGAAACCATCTGTAGGAAGCAGGTAGGAAGAGAGCACGGTGGCAGAATGTTCGCCTCCGAGATTTGCTGATGCATATTCCAGTGGTCGTTTGCGAGCACTGACTTTGTTCGAAAGAGGTGAATTCAACAGCTTGAGAGCTCTACAACGAGAACAAGCAGATATGCATGTTATGTCCCTCCTTCCTTATCATGTAATGGCCCGATTATTTTAGTAATAATGCTTCGTTGCTCTTTTACATCAATTTTTTGCAGAGCCTTCGGAGCGCTCAAAAACGACTCTGCGAATGTACCATAAAGCTCTCCTGACAACTAAGAGAATTTATCTCTCTTGCTGCATTAATAGGTGCAATATGGAACACCAAACCACGTACTTGTGAAATTAATTTATATGTACACCCGAAAACAAAGCAAAGTCAAGAGTACGTATGTTTATCCCAAAAGCACAGATGTTCGTGGCAGCATTACCTTATCAATATTTGTTGCAACATTCACTGGCAATTGACTGCCGCATTTGAGTAGAACGCTTGGGAAGAATTGTGTGCCCGCAGAAATGCTGCAACACTTCTAGAACTAAAATTGGTCATTCTAACTGTAAGATTGTTCAGGATTTCAGCTACAATCTAAAGATTCTGGATCCCAAGCCCATCGCAGGCACTATCATCTTCAAATCTGGTTTGCCAGGCTGTTCATATCTTGATGCAGTCGAGATTATGCAATACTTGATTATTTGAAAATGTATATAGTTAACTACTGTGAGCAATATTGAACCACAGAATGAACGTACATACAAAACTTGATTTAAATGACAGCTGATAAAGTTTATTTTTTGCTATTTTGCTCGCGATACTCTGCGTGAGGAAACCAAATTTTTGAGGCCGTCAGCATAATTTCACCCTTCCTTGTCAGAGTATGCAATGCCACCATCCTCTCGAGAAGGGGGGCGGGTGAATTGATCACAGGCTTGTTTCTTTTGTTAGACACAACGTAATCAAGGAAACCTACGGAAAATGAAGCTAATTAAGATATATTGGACATATATGTTTTAGCTGTAGTACACTAGTAAGTGGATCGCAAAGCGACCGCCGCACAATTGATAGAGCATCGGACGCGTAATTGGAAGATTGTAGGTTCCGTCCCCATTCGTTTCCATTGACGCCAGAATTACTATGCTACAGTTAAAGGCTACAAATAATGTCTCCTATAACTTCCTTAGCTTCATTGTCTGTTGGTTTCATTACGTTACTGGCTTTATTTTCATTAGGCTATAACATATCCTACAAGGCAGTTTTGCTGCACAACAAAAAATCATGAACAAAATGGCGCTGAATTTTATCCTCGCTACACTGCACGTGGACGGGTAGCACCGCCATTGTGCATGAGTTGTTATTGTGCGGGTAAGCTGCCTTGTAGTTACTGCGACTCGTTTGGTGTTCCTAAGAAATGCTTGTCGAGAGGCGTGGACAAGCGTGGCGGGTCTCCTTTTATTTGTTTGCGTACTTGTTTGACCAGTGAAACAATGAGCTTCTCTGGCAGTACAAACTTTCGTGAATTTCATGCCCTTTCGTTAACCAGCTCCCTCGAAGACCAACCCCGGCTGGTAGCGAGAGCCGTCGACGCGGCAAAAACTAGGGTTTTCTGGAAGCGAGAGACTACCCCGAAGAGGATAACTAAAAAAAGTACCGAATAAGACATTTATTCTTTCTCTTTTGGCTTGCTAAGCATCAAGCTTGTCATGTCCCGCGGTAGTTCAGGCACGAACGGTGAAAACCCATTGTCTAATCAGACACCATGCCTTGCGCTGGCTGCATGGGTATCCAGAAAACCCAAGATGGACATGCGTTCCCGGTAGCCATGTGATGATCTTGACGCTTTTCTAGCAGCTGTTCTAGAGACCATGATGCTAGAGGCGTAGCTGATCGCACCTCAGACTCGCAGACACACCGCGATTTAGGTGAAACATGGGGCGACGCGTCACAAATGTGGGAGATGGAGGTTGAGGGGGGGAGGGGCTGAAGGAGATGAAAAGATGCTTTCTACGTTACTGGAGAGCGTGCACTGACTACGGGGACAAAATGAGAAGAACACGACACAAGCGCTCATTGGGGGGCACGTGCGAGGGAGACATGCAGGCATGATCGTTGCCAGGATTTTCTCTTGGGGGGTGCAAACGAGCGTTGCATCGCGGCTGGGGGGAGGGGGGAGAGCACTGGACTAGCTTGGGTGAGGGCAACTGCTGGTGAGGCTTGAGGGGGGAAAGTGCCCCTTTTGCACCCCCCCTGCCGACGCCCATGCATGCAGGTGCGTTAGCAGCTTGTGTGCTCAAGTGTGTGGCTAATGTACTTAAGTGTCTGTCAATCTTCTAGGCAGGGAAGAAAATTTCGGCAGACACTGACTGCCCTTGAGAGGGGGTCGAAAGAGGATGCAGCTGTCGCTACTGAAAGAAAAAAGTGAGAAATCTAGGAACTTCGTAAAAATCCGTAGAATTTTCTTTTTATCCAGGAATCAGTAGGTAGCCAAGAAAATCAGTAGATCTACGGAAAAATCCGTAGGTCTGGCACCACTGCGCGGCGGCCCAAGCGCTTCCGCCGGGTGGTGACTAGCACCACCCTAGCCACTTCCCCCCTCATTTACTATCATCATTATCATATTCTGCTGCAGTTGTTCGTTCGGTTTCGGTTTCTCCAAAACTCCGGTTCCGCCGTCGGTTACGGCAAGCAGGGCTTGCGCCTCCAAGCCGCCGAGATCACGCGATTCTAAGCATGAAGTACCGATTGCGCTCTCCGGATTTGTCCGAGTTAACCGGTGCGCGGCTAAATCCCTCCGAATTAATGAGCGTCTGACACCATTGAAGTATACACAGTTTTGCCGGGACCGCGCCGCGAGTTTGAGTTAACCGAATTTCCGAGTTAACGAGATCCGGATAAACGAGGTTTTACTGTAATAACAATCTTGTATCTTTCTGCTGCTTACATGTGAAAGGTCATATTCCCAAGATTTTGCTCGCAGGAAAAGTTAATGTACTTGTCTATCAGTATATGCATTTTAGTACTTGTAAACAGCACTGGTTTTATATTTTGAGTTGGATATGTCGAGTGCTGTAGAACAGCTTGTATGTTTTCTTAGAAACTAGGCTATCACAATCTGTGTTTTTGAAAATTCTAGTCGACGATGAGTCGACGATGTTTACTTTTGAACGATGAGTAAGCATTAGAGAAGGTCATGCCTGTGAGCATGGTGCAGGGTAGGGTTAAATGCCTACGACAATTAATTTTGTAGATTATATGCAACGTGATAGTGGGGCTGTTATGGCTTTCCTGATATACAATTTTGTAATAGGTGTTGTTTTGGTTTGGATCAAGCCATGTAGGTATACCATAGTTTCTGCTTTCTCTTGTAGGGGCCAGAGCTGTTGTCAAAGTACATTGGTGCCAGTGAACAGGCTGTTAGGAATGTTTTCCAGAGGTGAGTGTCTTCACAAGTGAATTTTCTAATTCCTATCCTATATTAATGCTCTTTAAGGTTTCTGTTGCAGAAAGTATAGGCACTTATGTTATGGCTTTGGTGTTTTTAAGTTAGCCTTTACAGACAAAAGCAACAAAATGGGTGGACAAGGTATAAATTTATTAGGGGCATATATTGGTTTCCTGTTTCCTTTTTCATCTTCCAAAAGCTTTCACTTGAGGTGCGAGTTCAGGGGGGATTATCCAGGTGGATTATAGGCACAGAAGGGATATATCACTACCCTAATGGTGCTTGTCAGCGTTGTCATATGTTTTCACCCAGATTGTGCAGTTGAATTGCCTTTGAAGAAACAGCAAGTAGCAAGGAATGCACAGTAGCATCATGCTTTTATGTAACATTAATTTTTGTTTGCTAGTTCTTGCTCCAGTGCCAACACTTTGCTGTCCTTTGATGTTCTATTCTTTGTCGTGCCAACAGTAGCACTGTCCCCTACATACGCGGACCTCATTCTCAAATGCACTAAAAAATGTTGTGGTTTTCGCTGCCTAGAGTTCGATAAACTAGCAACTTGTGGCACACTTTGTTTCTTCTTCTGGTGCAGCACCAGTTAAAACATGAGCTGGTAGGAGAGGTTACTTAAAGCGAAGGAGGAAGCTGAAAGCTGGAGTAGATCTACCGAAGGGGCTCTTGTGGGTTCAAAATAAAGCCCCAGGTTTTCTTGACTCTGCCGGGTGGTTCCATTAACCTGACCAACTAATTGAACAGAACAAAGTAATTATGCCCTTTCACTGCTTTTTTTTTCTTCTAGAGCTCACAGTGCAAAGCCCTGCATCATCTTTTTTGACGAGTTTGACTCCATTGCACCAAGGTGAGTTACCATCGTAATAGTAGTTACTCTAGGCTGCCATGCTCTACAAACAGGTGTGCAGTAAAACCTTAATAATTTAAAGTTAGTCGGACTGCGAGAAATTTTCAAATAAAGGTTTTCAAATTAACAGAACATAAAAAAAAAGATATCCCGAAAACTTTGGGTTACTGTAAGTAACTAGAGATTCTGGAACATGACCACAAGTGTCTGGCAACTTGTCATGTTTTTCAGCAGTACCCAGTCCCACGTACTCTTCAAACCTGTGGAAACAATTGTCTCGATTGTTTTACAGAGCCACAAGGCAATGCCACATTAACAATATTGATGAGCAGTAGGTTAATCACCCAGCCTTGTTACTGCCAGTGTAAAAAAAAATAAATAAATAAAAGGGAGAAGCTATGCACTAGTGAAGCAAAGATTAATGATTAATTGCAGTAAGAGAACCGGAGTAGAAGGGTGGTGCGTGAGGAGTGCGGGGCAGAGCACTGAGAGCATGGCCACTCGATCTGCCGCTGGAATGCAGCATGCTTCCGGAGAGCAGGTGAGAGGGTGATGAGCGGGGAGAAATATACCATGTGATTGAAACATTCAAAGCCCCAGCATTCTCTCCAGGACAGCAGCAAAATACGCCCAATGTCTGTCAGTCACATGCTTTGTCAATATCCTAATTCGCATTTACATAGTAAGTTTGTTCAACGACGCATCGAGCATATGTGTAGCTGCGTACTCTTCCTAGCTGTCATTGTCGCTACCCATATAAGCGGCGCCAATACGGCCTACATCAGTGCTTTCAAGCTACACATGGTTGCTACCATTGCAGCCGCGCTCACCGGCTGAAGCAAAATTAAAACAAGTACTACGGAGAATGTGACGTTTAAAAGTCATGTGACTCTCGTCGTACTGTGCCTACTTCACTTTTCAGGTGAGAGCACTACAAACTGCTCCTGGCTGCTCTCGGTGCAGCAAAAGTGCTGTCGTTGTACCAGTGGATGACAGTGCTCCTACTTGTGTTCGACCACTGAAACACGCTGGCTCTGAAGAGAGCACTTTTAGCGGGCTTTTGAGTGCTCCTGTTCGTTCTCCCAATGGAATTCGCCATAAGGAAGCATTGGAGCTGGTGGCATTGCCCCTTCCTGTCCATCCTCCTCACCCTCACTCCCTTTCCCACCCACTTGCTCTGCCATATTATACAAGGCTATGCTATGCTTTACCCTCTCACCTCCTCCTCACCTTCACTTCCCTTTCCCACTTCTTGCTATGCTGGGCCATACATGGCTATGCTAGCTCTCTCCTTTTTTTGTGTCTGTTTCTTTCCTTCTCTTTCTCTCTCTGTCAAATTCTCTCTATGGCTTCCTATCTTTTTCTCTCTTACCTCTATCTCTCATTGTGTCTCTCTTTCTAGTTATCTCACCTTCTTTCTTTCCTCAGAGCATTGGTGTGTCATGGTGCGATGATTCGCGCATTCTTTCTGGAAAAAAGGAAGAAAGTAATACTGGTCTGATGGGATTTGTGATGTATGCCGGCTGGAAAATATGATCCTTGGAGTTTTCAAATTATGTTTTTGAAGCAGGTGGAGCAGGCAAGCTCTTTGCCAGCAGCTTTTGTGCACAACTTACTCAAACAAATGCTGATCGGTGGTTCGCATACACCCAAATTTCATTGCACTGGCCTTTATTATTTTTCCTTTTCCAAGAAAGAATGGGGGGAATGGTTGCATCTTAATGCACGGACACTGTGAGGAGCACATGACAAGCTGCGTGCGTGTGAGCTCCATGTTGCCGTGAAGCACGTCTTCTTCGCAAGGGCGCATTTCAGCAGTGCGCGAAGCATACTCTGGACCACAGATTTTTCCTTTTTTTTTTTTTTGCACTGGTGGAAATGAGGCTGGGTTGCTTCACCTATCAATCATCATCATTACTGTGTGGCATTGCCTTGACACTCCACAGGCCCATCATATTCTCGTGTTTGCAGTGAACTCGGGATTGGGAATTGCCACATAGCACCCAAAATCTTCTAATTAATCAGGCCGGCGCAGGTCGCCGCCTCAGATTATTCAGTCAAATTTGCATTAGGGAATACGGGACCATGGAGATTCTTCAAATTAGGCAGGAATTTCAAAATAGCAGAGTTCAAATTATCTTCTGTAGTTAAGACTTTGGCAGTGTGCATTGCAGTTTGTTTTATTACCTTGCTTGCCTCTTACGAAAAAGGTATATGTAATCTCAATGGAGAATTTTTTCGTTTGCAGGAGAGGTCATGACAGTACAGGGGTTACCGATCGTGTTGTTAATCAGCTGCTAACGTTGCTTGATGGTGTGGAAACGAGCACTGGTAGGAGTTTTGGTCTTCTATACTAATTTGTTTTTGATTTCTTCAGTTGTTGGCTTCTTCGTGCTTTGACATTTAATAGATAGATGAAAGTTGCTCATTGATCGAAGCGGTACTGAAGTTCCCACAGCTGGCAACAAGAATCAAAATTTGTCAGGACATCAGCTGTGATTGCTTCTCACTTATGGCTATACGTGTTTTGATGTAAAGACATATTGTTCCCATTAGCATAGATAATTATAACCATAGTTATCTGAGTTTTCACAGTGCTGGCTTACTCAACACGTGTTGTTTGTTGTCTGTTGGAAACAGTTTCACCATGTGCCTTAAAAATGAGAAGCCAGCAACAACTAAGTTTGAGGAATCATCTGTTCATCAGTTAATTTGTGTAGGCTCTTGAAGAATGAATAATAAAGTAGGTTTTCATTAAAACTAAGCAACTGCATTTGACTCCAATGAAAACAGAAGGATTGTTTGTTAACGGATACGAACAAATAGATGAACTGAGCTTTTGCACTGATGTAACTGGAAAGATGTTGCATCGATCGCAGCTCCCATAGCTGCAGGAAGCAAATGTAATGAAAGATAAGGGTTACTTTTTATGTACTTAACAATGTCAATATAACAATATGTGATGTGCTACTTTACTTCCTTTTAGGTGTGTATGTGCTGGCTGCAACCAGTCGGCCTGACCTCATTGATCCAGCACTACTTCGACCTGGGCGCTTGGACAAAGTGCCTTCACTGCCCACTGCCAAACACGGTATGAGCCCCTACACCTGATTTTACCTCTTTTGCTTAGCTCTAGTATTTTGGGAAGATTAACGCTGCCCAAATTCATCTGCGTTGCCTTTTTTCTTAGTTTGATTAACCATAACATTGAAAAATGTTTTCTGTTTTGGTGAAATGAAAAGAAACAAACATCTCAGGATTTTATCAAACAGAAATTGTCGTAAGCATAGCCTTTTCAGGTAATTTTTGAAAAGTACATTATTAAAATGTTCGGAATAAAATCAAAATTACTCTCTTCAAATCTCAAGTCTGTGTGCAAAGCACATGCAGTGCTCTTGGAATTGAAAGGTCAGTATCTAATGGCATAATATTTTAGCTTTGAAGATGGGTTTGGTGGCCTGTACATCTAATGATCTTCTCGAAAGATTACTGTGGTGTTTGTATCAGCTTGAATCATTGATGGTCAACCAATTTCCACTTTGTTTCCATCTAAAATATTGTTTTCCATGAAATGGCAGGGAGCACTGTATTATGTAATTGCAAGAAGCAGTTTGCAAAGATTGCCTTTTTTATGGGTAAGGGTAGCCTGTTTATTCACATAGGTATTGTTTACTTCTGAAAGTAAGTTAGTTGTAGGGGTGCAACAGCTGCACCAATTTGACTCAATTCCTTATTTTTGTGCCAAGCTTTGCCAAAACCATGAAATTTGTTCAAATGGCACCACGCTGTGCCAAAATGCCTGACCAGCCTCAAAATTTTCTCAGCTGCGCTAATTTTAGCGAGAAATAGGGGATCACATTGGCCACCTGCAGTTAGGATATCATAATCCAATCCAATTCAAATGCGCAGAAAATCGTGGCCGTGCTTTATATTGGGTGCCCGACAACTTTTTTCACCTGCTTGGTGCAATGCTTCTCTACATCGACATTTGAAAATTAAAGCGGAAGCTTCGCGTAAAAAATGTTGACAATGTGCTGCTTGTTTATTCAATGGAAGCATTGGCCATTTGCCTGCCATCAAACTCTCCAGATTTTCCCGGTATACGCCTGCATTTTGAGCTATCCGCCAGATTATATGCGCGGGGCCATAAATTTCCCAATGAACAGGCCCAACCCCACGGCGAAACAAAAGAGCTTAGGACAGGGGTTCTAAAATTTCCTGGTCTTGTTCTATTGCGTGCAGAACGCTTTTTAAGTCATTTTCGCCTCAGTACACTGGTGCTGTGCAGAACAGTGTACTAAGATTGGGAAGGGGCTACTAGTACTAGCTGTCATGAGGCCGTATAATTACGAGTACAAGTATGATCGCTGACGAAAAAAACAAAAAATGTTAGTGGAAATCATTGAAAAATCATTGGAAATCATTACTGTCTGTGACATTTCTGCAGCCCTCGGAAACAATAAATAAAAACGTATGCCAGTACGTTTTTAGGCAGGTTCACATTAGCATTTGCGGCACCTGTCAAATGAATTGACAGGTGCTGAAAATGGTGATATGGACTTTGTCGTTGTTTGCACTGTGGTATCAACAGAATGCACAGCACGCGGCCTGGAATTTACAATGAATTCTCAAAGTCAGCTAGAAATAGTTCCCTCTTTTCTCTACAAATGATGCCATATACCCAAATTACTGTGCTATATACCCAAAGTCCATGGCCGTTGGCTGATTTGAGCATTTTGAGCTGCATAGTTACCGTGGCCCCCGCGGAATGCCGCCACATGCTCGAGCATGCTCGCGATCACACTGAAAGTAAGCAGCACATTCAAAGAAAAAAAAATCACGCCATATCCACGAAGTGAATGATGATGAGTGGGAGAAGCTCGATCGTTTTCATCCATGGCAGAAAGAGAATGTGTGGTCTGGAACGAGCTTATACTTCATGGTCATCAGCGTCATCGTTATCACGTGTAGTGGGTACATTCCACTATACTGGAACGCGCTTATACTTCATCGTTATCACGTGTAGTGGGTACATTCCACTATACTGCGTCATCGTCATCTTTATCACGTGGAGTGGGTACATTCCACTATACATGGCTATCTACCTACCTACCTACTACTACTACTACTACTACTACTACTACTACTACAACTACAGAGGAGGGACAGACCCACACCCTTAGGAGCTTCGCCCCTAAAAAAGCGAAAATGCTGAAGGTCATGACGCGCACAGATGAATGGATGCGTAGTCTTGTCCCCTTGTCACCTCCCCCCCCTTCTGCGTAGCTTTCAGTGAAGTTGCTGGTGCAAAAGGAGAGAGAAAGCGCCCTAAAGCGTGCAACAAATCCGTGTTACTCTGCTCGTGCTTCACGGATTCTAAAAATTTTTGTGGCATGTGATTCGTGAAGGGTCATGCGCTAATAGTGAGACTATTCCATTATAACTCACAGAAGTGTTGCAGGGCCTCTTGAGTTCTGTGCATGGCCTCCGGGTTCGTCTCACCAGTTGAGCTATGGTCTAGTCTTGCCGGTTGCCCTCCTTTGACTGATTGACGGTGTCAGTTGACGATGTCATCGTGACGGCATAAATGTTGGGGATCTGTGACGTCACATTGATGTCTTTACGTGGCGTCATCGCTTCATCGGAGGAGGTCACTTTTTGTTCATGGATAAATGCGGACGGGCATGGAAAGACACCGCAAAATAAGCATTTGTTCCATTTACAGCTCCGCTAGAAAAACAAAACTTGTATTGACTCATTTGGAAGGGTTTGTTCCAATGGTAACTCGATCCCCAATAGCTTCGTTTCATGTGCCTAACGCAGAAAATTCAAATAAACATGACATTGGAGCCCCTAAACTATGCAAGAATCAAATGGCACATCCGATTCTTTAGCAAGACAAATGTAACATGTCTCTTATTCTGGAAAATAAAAAGATATGAAGCCGGCAAACTTTGCCTTCACAGAATGAAACTTTGCTTACTTGATGTTCGTCCTCAATTCCTCATCAGTCTTGGGCAGTGCTTTGTCACTATGAAATACAAATATGTCATCCTCCATATGGTCGATAGCGGTGTGGTCGGGGGTCTGCACATAGGACTGGGAACCAGCCAGGCCTCAGGGAGAAGTCGAGCAGAGGAGCCGGAACTGATAACATAAACGTTTATTTACATGGCTAATGGTAGCGTGTGTTTTTACATTACTGATGGCAGCGTGTTTCTACGTTCTGATGGTAGCGGGTTTTGTAGCGTCTCAATTATAAGGCCTTGGTCTCCCCCATATTCCCTGTTGAGGAAAACCATTGAGTTCAGGACAGTCCAATCAAGAAGTTGTCTGCATCTCCCCCCAAAATGGAAAGGTCAAGCACCGCCTTAGTCCTAACCCGGGAAAGAGGAAAGAGTTGTTATCACACATTTAGTTGTTATCCCATCTAAATGTGTGGTCGCCGGCTGGGATGTTCAGTCGAGATTGAGGGAATTAAAAAAATCAGATTAACTGAAGCAATGGAAGTTGGCAATAGTGCCATCAATTTAGTTGTAACAGATATAAAATGGCAATTTAGAAAGCCCGCACCTAAACACAAAAGTACCTCAAGGTACACCGGCCAAAGCTACGTATATGTATTAATTCGGTGGTTTTTGTCCCACATGACGAGCCTAAAGTTGTTGGCGAGTGTACAGCAGATATGTGCTTCGCATCTGAAGCAGGGTTGCCAACCGTAGGGTAATTACCCTACTTGTAGGTTATTTTCGGAATTTTTCGGGCAGCATTAGATAGTAAGGCGATAATACGATTTTCTTATCAGGCGTAGGGTAATTTTCACTTTTCGCTTGTAGTCGATCATCGAAAGGCGTGAACGATGGATGCGACATCCTTGAGGGTGACATTCGTAAATACACCCGAAAACTACATCTTTCTTTGAATAAAACTGGATATGGCACCAGCATAGGGTAGACGCGAAAGATAATACGTCAATCATTGGAGGGCACGGTGATCAATACAGTCGATGGAGGAGAGGAAAAAGAAGGTGGTTATCGCCTTCGAGTGGTCTTAGGTGAGTGCTCATGGGACCATGCGAGATTTTTCTATGACAGTAGATGGGTGGATGAAAGAGCGTCCCCTTTGTGACGAGGCGGTGACCTATACTTCACCAAGCTCAAGCTAGGTTTTATCATTATTGTTGTATTGGTTGTTGTTGTTTTTATCATTGATTATTATTATTATTATTACGTTACGGCATAATTTTGTGCAGACGAATTAAGGTTCTCATCCTATAAAATAACCTTATGAAGTCACAGCCCAACTTTCTGAGCCTTCGCGCGGATTAAAGGTTAGTTTACCTGCTTTTCTTTTCTTTTTTTTTGCTACCTGCCTACTTTTCCCCACTGATCTTTTACTTATTTGTACGCCGACCTGTTTACCTTTCCAACGCTGTGCCTAAAAGCCAAGGGTTCATGTAGGCTAGTGACCTAACACGCACCCGGGTGGACGTCTGCACATTCAATTAAACACGCTTAGCCGTTTCCTTACCTTCCCCGCGCATGTGCATTTCTCATCTCCACTGAATCTCGCTTTATAACGATGCCTACTAAAGCAACCCGAACTCGCTTCAAGCAGCAAAGATCATCTCATTGAGTTATCGTAAAATGTACCCTTGCTTATTTCGTCTTTACCCTTTCGGTGGTTACCTAGAGCCGGCTTTCTTTCAATCACTGCTATCCAATACATATTTTCCGCCTCTCTGACGTTTCGATTAACACTATTTGTTGCCATATCGCTTACACTGCCAGTCGTATGATTTCTGATGAGTCTCCTAGTTCTTTTTCTCAACTGTGAGTCGACCTTCTTTCCATACAAATGCTGGAACTCTTTCTCTTCCCATTGTCTGTGTTTCATGTTCTTCATACACCCTTCAAATTTTTTCAAACCAACAAATTAACTTTCAAAGTAGCGACCTACTTCAGCGCCACTACACGTCTGCATGTGGTGCAGTAGAGTGTAGTCTGTACCTTTTATCGTTACGCTGCACCTATTTTTAGGCGTAGGGTGTGTAGGGTAAAGTAGGGTAATTCTGACCGTGACGTAGGGTATATTGCAAAAATTGGATTGGCAACACTGATCTGAAGTGGCCGACGCACACTGTCGCGTTCCTTCTCTTTCACTAAGGCTTCACCGCATAACACCGCAGTCAGCTGTAAAGTACCCTCTACAGGGGCACATCACACTGCGAGCGTTGATGCGGTCTCTGCTACTACGATGATTTGTTTTTGATAATGCGGCCGTCACACATGTCAGGGCAGAGGTCCGGCAGACGTGCCCTTATCGTAAGAAGAAAAAAAAAACAAACAAAAAAAACATGAGGCTGTTGTTGGCGATGTTGCCGTGGTTGCGCTAAGCTGATGGGTTAGTTGGATGCTGTTATATTTTGTTTTGTTCACGTTTTGGTCGAAGGTAGTATGCTTAGCGTATGAGAGTTACGGTTTCCTCTCGATCGTTTCCGGTGTTTCTTTGGCCAACTTTCGCTTCCAGCGTCACCTACCGAGGCTGAAGGAAATGCTCTTTAGTGTATATGCACAAGTGTAAAGACTTATGAAAGAAGCATTGAGGCAGCAAGTCTATTGCACATACACTATATATATATATATATATATATATATATATATATATATATATATATATATATATATATATATATATATATATATTCGTGCGTGTTTGTGTGCGTGCATTTTTCTTTAGCATTTTATGTAAGAATTCTTTAACCGGCAGTCTTTGCCTGGCAGGGCGACGCCAACCATCACTTTAATGCAAGAACGGTCGGGAGCGGTCACGGCAGTTGGGACATATAATTCCGCAACCTTCCCGTCATCGTTATTTTTACGTGGCTTCATTCCCGGGAGCGTCGACGGATTGTCAGTAAAAAATGTAGGGATGCCGAAGTTGTTGCTCCTGACGTTATGTAACGCGAAGTGGTCGCGTACGATTTCAATTTTTTTTTTCTTTTTGCCTGATAACCGTAAATTGGTAAATTTAGTCTTGAAAAGTGTTTAGTTCGGTAGCTCCTTATTTCCAATCTCTCTCTCTCTCCGTCGATTTTCTTGTTTGCACTGCTTGTACGAGCGAAGCTTCAAATATCTCGTATGCATTCGCACCCGCCCGCTTCTCTCCGCTGGTATAGACCTATTCCATGTTTGTAAACAGGGATAGGCGCCGTCGACATACTGAGGCGCATGTAGCGACGTCGCGGCGCGTAGGCTCCGCCCAGCCCAAAGCTCGCCACCGCCCTCTATGATCACGTGACAACTGCCTTGCAGCTGCTGTGCCAGTTGTCACGTGATCATAGAGGGCAGTGGCGAGCTTTGGGCTGGGCTACGCTCCGCGACGTTGCTGCAAGCGCCTCAGTATGTCCGACGGCGCCTACCCCTGTTTACAAACATGGAATAGGTGTCTCTCGGGGACAACTTTCTGTGGCAATGAAGGGAAAGCTACGGGGGCGGAGCTACTGCACATGTACTCCTCCGCCAAGTAGTCCGGTGCGGCTCGCGTTTCGAATACGGCCGCGTTCGAATAACAACGTTCCATACAATTTGCTACGTCTGCTTAGACAGCGATTTGTGAGTGAAATTCGACACAAGCTCCTTCGGCGAGTCGGCGGAATAGCTGGAGGGCGACGAGCACTCACCTAAAGACGAAGACGCCATTTTGACTCTGAGGTGCACGTAAAACGTGCGACGTTTTCAGACGGGCGAAAAGGCGAAATGACACTGCATAAAGTAAAACAAATACGAATGTCTCCTTGGTGCGTGCAGCGTCTCTTCATAAACAGCATCCCGTAGAAAATAAAGAAATGTTGTTTTTTTATGATTTTCACGCGGAAAACACGGACGCATTTGTGGGATTATATTCTTCAGCGGTGGCACACGCCCACTTTGGCTCTGTAGCCTTCCCTTCATTGCCACAGAAAGTTGTCCCCGAGTATAGTCCACTGGCACCGAAGCGGGACTCTGATGTGAAAAACAGTCGTACTGCCTCTCCGTCTGTCAGTGCTAGCATTTTTTTTTTTTTTCTGTTGCGAGTCGGGAATAAAGGAAGGGATCCATAGTTCGCCTCGTCTCATTATTATTTCCGTTTTCTTCGAGCCGGCTTGCAAACCACACGAGCGTCTGTCAGGTCGTCACGGGAGCTGGCGGCGGAGTGAATGCGAAAATAGATTCGTTGCGGGAGAAAGGAATAATATAAGCTCTCCTCTCTAATCTCCTTCTGGAGACGACATTTTCGTCCATTCAGTATTTATTCGGCGGCGTCTCCAAACTGAACCCTAGAAAAAGAAAGCAGCGTTGCCGCGCACTCGCCCCCCTCGATTTATCCTATAGCTTCCTTCTGAGTGAAAATGATAGAAAAAATGTGACGAAGAAATGAGGACACGCCAAGCTGGCGCGAGGGATTGCGTATTGTGTATGAGGCGCGCTGTGTGTGCCCAGCGGCAGCAGCCTGCTTCTTCCATTCTTCTCTCCTCCGGGAAGTGGCTGCGGCATTTTGCGGAAAACTGGCGAAATAAAAGGAAAAGAAAAAAAATTAATATGCGGCACACGTAGCTCGGAGAAAAGTGAGAGAGCCAAGGTGTGTCTTCGTTCCTCGCCGTAAGAAGAATCCGTCGCGCCCTTCGCGGAGTATTTGTCTCCGTTTCTCCAGCTCTTATGCCGAGGAAAAGCAACAACAAAAGAGAGAAAAGGATAACCGAAGGAGGGGGAGCTGTTATACCTTCCTTTCTTTTTCTTTTTTTTTTTTTAGGATGAGAGAGAGAGGACGTCCTAGCACAAAAAGTGTCATCATCCGCTGTGAATGTGCGGCGCTCCTTTGCCGAGGTTTCTTTGCCGAGATTTCTTAGGCGACCGCCGACCAAGGTGTGAGTGAGTGTGCCAGTCCGGAGGAGATAGTCGGCGGGCTTGGAGGAGCGGCTTATGGCGCGGTATGCAAAAATGTCCATCCACGTGCGCGATTCTGGCAACGAGCAGGCGGCTGCCTATCATGCCCACTTCCTTTCTTCTTTCTTTTCTTTTTTTTTTTTTTGTTCGTTATACAAAGGGAATCAGGGACACAACGGAGAAACGTCGCGCGTCGGTAGTGGCTGCGTGACTTCGCGGGATTAGGCTTATTCCTGTCATTTTTTTTTTTCACGTTCGTTTCTTTATTTCTTTTCATCGTCTGTGTGTGTGTCGTCTTTCGCTTTCTTTTGCGGGAAGAGGTCAGGTGTATACGTGGGGCGGAAGGAAGTGAGCGTTCGGAAGCGGATTTCATTCTTCGGCGGCGGATCCCACAAAACAGGTCTGTGCGCGCATATTCGCTTTCCTCTCCGTGCGCTGCACATGTAGATGATTGGCGGCGCGTGTGTGTTTTGCTGGTTCGGGGAAGGGGGGGGGGGGAGGGAGGGGGGATGTAGATGTAGCCTTTTAATACTGTGGTCGGCCGATTGGCTTCTCTTCGGAGTCATTACACTGTGCGGTGCGCGTATATATAATGTTTCTTTTCTGCCACCGTAGTCTGTTCAGTTTCTGACGCACTCGACATTTGATCCCCCCGCCTTTTGTTCGTTTCAATTCGCCCTTTATATCCGCTCGGCTCCGCGTTGCCTTTAATCAGTTTGTTCCCTGCCGCCGCCGCACTTTTCGTGGCCCCCGTTTCCTGAGATTGTGCGCGCGGCATGAAGTTTGAATTTTGCGTTCCCGTATTAGAGACTGTCGCGTTTGTCTATACCGTCTTCTCTTTGGTAAGGCTCCGCGCTTAACATTTTCCGTTCGTTAGCGTTCTGCCGAGGCGAATAATTTTGCAGGTGCGCGCGCGCGTCGGGATTTTATTTGCCGCAGTCATTACTATTCTCGATTCGTGCTCTGTCATTCTCAGTATTCGGTTCTTTCTCTTAAGAAGGCGCAAAACTTCTCATACTTACCGTTCGTTCTGGCGCTAATGAGCCGCCAGAGTTAGTGTCCACGTGGCATCGAATTCCAATTTGGACCCTATTCTTTGCTTTCCCGTCTGCTAACTTTTGCTCTCATTCTGGCGCACGAAAGCCGGGACCTATATGAAGTTTTGTCTAACGCTGTTCTTTGCTCACTTGGTTTTCTTCGAACGCATGTTAAGGTAGACTACGCGATTATCTGCAGTGTTTGACTGGCAATACGGATTTTAATGGTATTCTCTGCATGCATGGTTCTTGTTCACGTTGCGGGAACACGTTATTGTAAACCTGGGTGTGTTGGGACATTTTAACCTAGTCAATATTTTGCCGTACTGCCGCTTGATGCGAAGCCGTGAGCTCGGCTGCCGGTCACAGTGGGTGCATTTTAATTAACGAACTAAGGGTTGTAATGAAAGAACGCTTAACGTACATGGAATAAAACGAAGGGGTAAAAATTAATTGGGACCTGTGTCCACCGTACAGGGTAGGCTATAAACCTGTCCACCATGCTGGTTTATAGTACCCTTGTCAATTATTGCTGTTTTATAAATATGCTGGCAGTCCTTGTGCCGTTTGTTTGAGCAACCGAAGAATAAATACCCTCTTTTGAGCGACTCAAATGTCGAGCTCGAAACTCTAAGATTTAACGGCCCGCTAATGCTGGTCGTATGAAGCTTTATTACGTGTACTTCCAGTGTTGCACGCTAATTCTTCCTTTTTTTTCCTTCTTTTTCTTCGCCTCCAAAGTACGCGCTTTCTTTTTAGCGGGACCCTCCACGGTGGTCTAGTAGTTATGGTGCTCGACTGCTGACCCGCAGGTCGCGGGATCGAATTCCCGGCCGCGGTGGCCGCATTTTCGATGGAGGCGAAAATGTTCGATGCCCGTGTGCTTAGATTTAGGTGCATGTTAAAGAACCCCAGGGGGTCGAAATTTCCGGAGCCCTCCGCTACGGCGTCTCTCATAATCATATCGTGGTTTAGGGACGTTAAATCCCCACAATTACTATTATTATTCCTTTTTGCGGGGAACTTGTGAGGAGGAGACTCATTCTTAAATAGTTATTTTGGTGATCACGCGCAAGAAAAAAATGAAATACGATATTCCTGAGCTTTCTGCCACGCATTCTATAACACAGACAGAAGACGAAACGTCGACTTACGAATGCCAAATTGAAAAGCTGTTTGCTGTGCCCGAACTAAGAACGGCGTTTGAATCAACGGTCGCAAGCACGTTGGTCCTCTTAAACATATCAGTTTCGGTTCGAAACTTCTAGTTCGTTTTTTCATCGTCTTTTGAGCGGGCCTGTGTGCGCAGGTCGACGAAAGGTGTGCGTGCTACGGAAGAACTCGCATTGTGATCCGCAACCGGGCTCGCAGGAAGATGCGCTGGCCACAAAATCCGTGTTTACGCTGCGGCTACAGCCTCGCACAAATCCGCGAGTGCATGGCATACGCATATGCGAGGCTTTCCTCTCGCAGGGCCCGTGTTGGCAATGTTTCTCTTGCGTGTCTTCGGGGATTGGCGGCAACCAAGCCGCGTCCCCTTGCCATTCCCTAGCCTTTCTAACTCCTCTAAACAGGTCTGTGCCCAGAAGCCACCCCCTCTATACGCTCGTGCACAATTTCGCGTCGTGCTGTACTTTCTTTCAGCCCCACCGGTTTGGGTTGATTTCTGTCTTTATTTGTACGGCCACTCTTCTTTACATTCTCTTGTTTTTTTTTTTCTTTCTTTCTCTTTCTTTCTCTTTTTTACCGCCACCAGGTGCATCTCACACGCATAAGCCGTGTGTGCTGGGCTCCGGTATTTTATTGTTATTGCTTTTTATTTCTTTATCTGCGATTTTATTTGATTTTCTCGTTACCCTTCAGAGCTGTTTTATTTGGCTGGACCTCTTTCTATTTATTCTTCGCGCACCATGGCCTGTTTAGCATGCACATAGTCTCCGCGGACTTTTTTATTGCCGGTGGAGGGGATATTGTTGGGGCTTTAATACCTTTATCGGTGTTGTGCACCGGTGCTTATTTAATCCCACGGCCGCCTCCGTATTTTTGGGGTGGACTTCTGAGAAAAGGTGGCGGACAGAGGCGCTGCAGCAGCGTATGGAGCGAGCCAGGAGTAGCCTTATTTTTTTTTATTTTCTTTTCCTATTTGCGTTCTAAAGCAGCAGAAACACGTTTTTTGCACTGTTAGTCTACTGCGATCCGTTAACTTGCCGTAATCAGTACCATTACTGTATTTTTGTGTCACTCGCCGCGTGGGTCTAGTGGTTATGGTGCTCGACTGCTGACTAGAAGGTCGCGTGATTGAATCCCGGCCGCGGCGGCCGCATTTCGATGGAGGGAAAATTGTTAAGGCCCGGGTGCTTAGGTTTGGGCGCTCATGAAAGAACCCCAGGTTGTTTAACGTGTATACACAGTGAATCAATTTCATTGCATCCTTCCGGAGAGCTGTCCCCCCTTATGCCGTGCCCGTAAATTTAGGCTGTGCGCTACCGAAGTCATTAACCAACTTGCTCAGATGGAATTTGTTGACGCTTAGCTTGCATTGCTTTGTCGGTACAATCGTGTTTACTAAACGCGTCATATGGCGGCTTGCTTAAAATTTTTAACGTGGCCACACCGGCCTAGGTGGTTTCGTTCGCTGCAGCCGCCGCCGCCGCACACGCTATCGCGGACATTTGCCTTCGCTGTGGCTTCTCTGCACAACATCGCGGTGAATTGCGAAGCATCCTCTACAGGGGCATATCGGAAGCACCCTTTACAGGGGCATATCGTACCGTTTGCGCTGACATGGCGGCGCTTTTGTATCCCCACGATCACTTCTACAACGGTTTATGAATAGCGGAGCTGTTTAATCTTGGAGTGAGGCCGTTGTCTTAGAGAGAGAGAGATGAGACTTTATCTTTGTCCTTGCTGTGGTCAAGGGAGGCGGGGGGCCGGGAGACTAGCCCTACCGAAGCCCCCCATTCCTCAGGTGGTGCCCAGACCTTGAGTCTTGGCTGCGTCTTCGGCCAGCCGGACTGCCCAGAGTTAGTCATCCGGGCACGCGCTGAGCAGCATAGGTTCCCACTGCTAGGGCGTGGTTACTTTAAATGTGGGGTTGGTGCTGTGTTTAATGGTGTGTGTCGCTGCGGGACATGCCCTGATAATGTGGTCGTGGTTGGCGCTAGCCGCCGCCCCGCAGGCTTTGCATTGTGGTTTATAAACGTCTGGGTAGATGCGACTATACAGCGTGGGTGCGGGGAATGTCCGTGTCTGTAGCTGAAAACTCGGCGGCTATGCTCCACAGAGGAGGAGGAGGAGAAAAACAAGAGAGAAGGCAGGGAGGTTAACCAGGCACATGCCCGGTTGGCTACCCTACGCTGGGGGGAATGGGATAGGGGACCATAAAGATGATAGAGAGAAAAGAGAAGGGAAGGAGAGAAGAAAATGGTCAGTAACTGTGCTGACGCGTAGGTAACGGCAGCACTGTACAAAAAGTCAAAGGCGTTCACATAGGCCAGTAGTCCTCAAAAAACACAAAAGGGCTTTGACTGCCTCACAGAAAGCGGTTATGTGCCCAGCAGCTCCTAGCATACCATAGCCATGCATAGTGTAGTATAGCAAGGAGGTGTAGGAAGGGGAAGTGAAAGTGAGGAGTAATGTTAGGGTGAGGAGGAAGGAAAGGGGGAAGGCAAAGTATGGAATAGCCGTGTATAGTATAATTTATGCGCCACCGACAGCGGGTATCTGCGAAGCAGCTCCTAGTATAGCATAGCCACGCATAGTATAGTGTAGCAAGGGGGTGAGAAAGGGAAGTGAGGGGGAAGAGCGTTGTGAAGGTGAGAAGAAAGGAAAGGAGGAGGGAAGAGGGTAAAACGTGGCATAGCTTTGTGTAGTATAGTTTAGCGAGGGAATGATAAAGGAAAATGAGGGTGAGGAGGAGTGATGTGAAGGTTAGGGGAGGGAAAGGAGCAGATAGGGCAATGTAGAAATGGATAAAGAAAGAATAAGATGATAAAGAAAGAACTCAATCTGCGTTCGCAAGGTGGTGGCACTTGCTTGCCAGCTCCGCTGTTCACTCAGATTTCACAGGCATGGAACTTTCTTCAGTTTTTTTAGACAGCCCGTCGGTTGTACAGATGTGAGGGCAAGAATTTCGAAGGCGCGCCCTACTTTTGCCTACACCTAGAAAAGGAAAACGTATAGGGCAGCCGCTCGCCATATGGGAGAACGTTAACATGTCTATTATATAGGCAGTGGCTTAAGCGTAATACCGTTAGCTTTGTGTAACCACAGTTATAGGCAATCTTTCTTGTCTTCCACCAGTGTCCTAGTAGCGAAAACACATTCGCAGTTATGCTGCTGCCGTGCAAATACATTAGCAGTGAAGCAGAAGTTTGCAAATGCGATAAGAGTTCTGTGTTTGTCTGGTTGATCTCAGCACCGCCTGGTGGCACCACTGATCCGGCCGCTCAGGTATGCGGAAAATTTAAAGCTTTCTATTATCTTCGTTCCCCTAAGATGACGGGTTCTGTTCGATTCGCGCTCAAGGGACGAGGTCCGTGTCATGGCTAAGGTGTTTAGTGGATTCTTGTATCACGGTTGCACATATGACGCTCAAGGAGATTCGAAAACGCGTGCGAACACTAAATTTGCATTCGCAGAACAGGAACAAACTAACAAGAGAGTTTGACGAATCGTTGCTCCTCTTTCCGAACACTACAAGGCGGAGCGTGCCAGCATACTGTCGGCGTTGAGCCGCAAGCTTCTCTTGGCCGACGACGTGGACCTGGAGTCCGTGGCGGCGCGCACCGAACACTTCTCTGGCGCCGACTTGCAGGCGCTACTGTACACGGCGCAGCTGGAAGTCGTCCACGAGGTCTTCCCTGAGGACGGTGAGCCTTTCTCTCTCTCTCTTTCTTTACCACGTGCGGAACACATTGCAACTAATGGGAATGTTGAATGCATTTCACTTCTCCTGGAAATCCCGATCATTTATAGATTGCTCAAGTTTTGCTTAGTACATTCAGTTGCTGCCTGTAGAATTGTGAGGCGAAGCGAACTGTGGAAAGAAGACGCGCGGCGTTGGTGTTTTGCGCCTTTAGTAGTCGAGGGGCTGTAACACTATATGACAAGCGGAACTATCTGTTCCATTCACGAGCCTTTAAAAAAATCTATCTGAGAAGAATGTAGATGCGATGACCCTCACTTGCCAGCATGCCCATGCATTCCCTCTTTCTGGGTAATCTAAGAGAAGTTTCTCTCTTTTTCTCTTGGTGTATGACGTGTCACAGAGCTCCATGGAGACAGCCCTGGTCGACGCTTCGACTATTCGTGGTCTTCGGACGACTCACCGGTCCTGGGAGAGTCGGAGTTCTTCTACGCCCCTTCGGTCAGCCAGGGCCCCACGGAGCCCGTGCCCGACAAGGCACGCCAGCTGCAGCAGGAGGTCCGTGTATATATACTCACTCGCCTTGGCGTTCTCGTCAGAGTGGCAGAAATAGAAATGCATTGCCGAAGTTAAAAAAAAAAAAGCGTCGCGTAAATTGCGCGCTTGAAATAGAATTTTAGATTCGAAATGCTTTACCGGTCTTATAACATACGAAACCTCGCTTCGCTCTCTTTGCCGTATTTACAGTTCGCGGGTTTACCTTGAAAGCCTTGTTTTTTTTTTTTTCGCTTGTCATTCTTTCTTTCTTTTTCTTTTGCATGAAGCCAGTATTAACCAAGAACACATGATGGAAGATTCAAATGAGAACGTTCCGTGTTGCGCATACATAGCAAAAGTTGATTTTGTGAGGAGTACACTCACATGCAAATCTGAGTCGGAACACTGCGAAGTCGTAGCAAATTCTGCAGCACACTTTCGACGGCTCGCTGCCAGTTTCAGACTATATCCCGCTCACCGCTATGAGTAACGTGTCTACGCATATGATTCGGATGTAAATAAATATTTCACTTCACTTTTCTTTTTCAAGAACATTCTGCTTTTTCACGCCGACTAATCGCCTCGTCAGCGAACCGGCTGGACAAAAGTGCTTTGTCCTGTGTGTTTTTTCGACTGCCCCGTAGTTCTTGCTGATTCACCATAGTGTGCACCCAACAGCAAAAGTTTGCGGGGTGCGAAATGTTTGAGAAAGCTATAATCTCGCTTTGTCTCGGAACATAACCTCCAAATAAATGTTCGAGCCTTTAGTTGGCACTGCAACCTATACAGCCACCGACTATATTAGAAGCATTACGCACTATTAGAGCAGAAATTCGTCTTTGTTGTGGAGCCGAAATGCTTTAAACATTTTCTGTTGGGTGTACGTAATCCAGCTTCGCCAGTTGAATACTTTTGTGAAATATCGGCATTTAAGGGATGTGTATAACTATGTGCTCCATGTAACACAGGATACGTATTCCAACCTCGTTCGTCTCGTGAAGACTATGAAAAGTTAAAAACTGAACAAGCCTCCGCGCGTCTCGTCAGCTAGTTTCGTTTACTGCACCGGGAGTTGAACGGAGTCGGCTTGAAGTTGGCCGCTAGTTGACGGCATCGCCGTCAGTCGGCGCCACCGGCACCGCAGCAGCAGCAGCGTATTGCAGGGAATGTCAGTCTGGTTTCGCATGGGGATAGCTGATTGACGGCTGATGTAGCTTCAGCAGAACCAGTGCGCCCCGTATCTCGCTCTTGTTTGGTTAGTGCTTTGTAACAGAGCCGGGTCTGTTTTGCATTGTTGTCATCCTAGGGCCGTCAGGTCTATAAAACAGTTGCTCACTTCAACTATTTCGTTCGACCTTTTTGTATGTGTCACATTCCTCTATCTCGTAACTTTCGGTGACACATGTTTGCCCTGGCCACTGATATTTAGGCGTTTTAAGCGTCAACTACTCGGTGATGTATGTACTTCTGACTTGTGGTGCAGTCCCGCACGCTTCAGTGAATTCAATACCTCCTCTTTCTCATTCCCTTTCTCTCGTTCTTCAGAGTTGGGTAGTCAACCGAAAGCTTTTCTGGTTAACCGCCCTGCCCTCTGCCTTTCTGTTTCCATCATTCCTACCTTCCCTTCTGCGTGGTGTGGCGTTGGCGCGCCTATTGCACGGTGAGCGAAGAAATCCGAGCTGGTTTCGATGCCGGCGCGCATATGCCGTAACCCTTTCACTTATGCGGCAATCGCGTGAAACACATTTTAGCTTGGTTTGCAGCGGTGTCAGGTTGACACGCTGAAGTCGGGCTATGGCTATGGCAATACTGATGTGCTCAGCTGCCGGCACTGTTACGAAGTGCGATACGCATGTGGAGGAGCAATTGTCTCAATTAAAAAAAATAAAAAAATAAAAAGGATGCCGGGGGGGGGGGGGGGGGGGGTCGAGCATTGTTGTTAATTCACTGGCAGTGAGAAACCATTGGTGCATCTCTAAAAAAAGAAAGAAGTAGAAGCATTGGGCGAGGACAGAAAAAAGAAATACAGAAGAGCCGAGGTAGCGGCTGGGTCGGTTTAGCCTAGCATGGCTAAATTTAGACAAAGAAAAAAAGTACGGGGTAGTGGTGTAGAAATGAGGGGGGGGGGGGGGGGGGAGAACTGATGATTGTACAAAGCAAGCGTAGTTATGGATGTCTTGCGGCATGTGGCACAGCCCTGCGACACCCCCTCCTTTCTAATTCATCGGAGACATGCTAGAATATATGCGCCGGCATCTTATCACGCTCTGTCGTTCCGCGGTTTGCAAGATTTTGTGACGAGGCTCATAATGGGACCTCGTGCGACTAAGCGGTTTATTTAGTCCGAGTGCTTCGCGCACGTCGCGAGTTGATATCCAGCGTTGATCGCACAGGTAAGCGCTCTCTCCGAGAACTTGCTGGGCCAGGGCCCGAGACGACAGCAGCACCGCCGATCTCGGAGGGACAGCACCGCCCTGGCGCTGAGCATCTACCAGCGGCACTTGGAGCAGGCACTCGCCAACACGTCCGCCTCCATCTCAGCGGCCGAGAGGAGCAAGTTCGACGCCATGTGAGGCGCATTATTTGTACTATATAGAGCGCGTGTAAATAGCAGTCCTGACATAAGCCGTTCCGACCCGCGCTATTAAATTTGGAATATAGGGGAACGAAGTTGAAGGAAAAACGACCTTCATCGCAAGTGATGTAGTTTTGTTTCATCGGAGTTCTTTCTTGTCGCCTGTAGCTTGATAAGGCACTTTAAACGCAAAAGACACGGACGGAGAAGAGACTGAGACATACCACCCGTGTCTTTTGCGTTTCACCTGCCTTATAATGTTACCGTACCAACTAGCTCGGATCCAGGCCCCAGTTCAGGCGTGTAGCTTCTTTAGCCGTAAAATTCTTAGCCGAACGCGTTACAGTTATTTGTGGCCGGAATGTGAAACTAATCGGACTTTGTAAAACGCCGCGTTTGCGCTACGTTCGTGCAACGGTTCGTGCGTATGCATTACCGCTTCGCCTTCTGCGCAGGCGCAAACTGTCACGCGCTGCCGGTAGAACGCGAACTAAGGAGGCAACGGGAGCGATGTGTGGAATGGGATTTGCGTGATGCTAATAGAATGTTTTAGCGGAGCGCTACCGTAATTCGGTTGTGTAAGTCGCAAGGCTGGTCAGTTTCCGACTGCTCAGCTGGAGGCCGCAGTATGCCGCTAACGCGTATACGTTACCCACGGTTAGAATTGGTAAAGGCGCAGTCATAAAACAACGAACATTTCGTTTAATTAACGCTTGAAGCTTTATCGTACCTCTTCTGGAACGCTTGACGGAGTAAACGTGAGACAAAGAGCTGCTGCCAAAAATTGATTCCCCATTCGCGTTTTCTTTCTTTCGTCCTGTTGACTCTCTCTATAGATACTCTCTCTTCCGATCGGGTTCGTCACTCGCTGAGCTTCGAATGGCAGCCGGACAGCGCGTCACGCTGGCCTGAACGACGTCTTCTGGGGCCATTTTCTGACGTCGTTCACCGGTGAGTTGAGTTTTCTTGTAATCGGCAGCCTTCTACGAGTTCTGCGAGTGTGCCTGGTTTTAGTGTTTACACGAATGTGCAGTACTTGCGGATTCAAACGTGACATCGGATTTTTTAGTGTAGTGACTGGTATGTGCAATTGCTCGAGATAACCACCGTCCACGTCGTGTCCCTACGAATCTGGTCTCTAAAGATAATGTTGACCCTCTGATCTACGCGTTCGAGTCGAAATTACGCCGATATGACCCGAACTGAGGATGGTGCAAACGAAAGTACGGGCATTACTTAGCCCTAAATTGTACCGTTTCAATCCGCGAGTACTGTTCACATGAGTCGAAAGGTATTGGTGTATATGAATGAGAGCACAGACAAGGCGGATGCATGCCATCTTTACAGGAGCACATTTACCGCCTCGCAACATTGCATGCAGGGCCGAGTCCGTCACATCGAGAAGGTCGCCTGTTTTAACCGCAGCCAGCGGTTTTCTTACTCCGTATAACTTGTACAGAACGGAAATCGTGTAAGCGGCATTTTGGTGTTTCGTTTTAGCTCAATAGTGGTTGTGCGATTTAACGTTAAAAATTATGCGCCAGATCTAAAAAGTCAGATGCCATCAAAGATCTGTCTCAGTGTGGTAGTTGTCTGTAATATGCATCACTGTTATCAAATAACGATATGCAGCGAGCACATTTTATTAAAGATACTATGCTGCAGACGCACCGTCAGATTTACAGCGCGTTAATGTGTTTGGCATAGCAACAATCTAAAATAAACGACGCTTCGAAAAAACTACATCTTAAGCACCCCAGCGTGCTTTCAGCGTTGTTAATAATGTACTCAGCATGAATCCTTTAACTTCACTTGTTTGTGATATGCACATTTAGACAAAATTCGGCAACTTTCGGAAGTCTTGTGATTAGGAACCTCGTAGGACGACCTGTTCCCGTATAGACGCCCGCCTTATGGTCGAGTCGGTGTGGCGGCTGCTTAAACTGACAGCCGACGGCGACGGGAATGGTAGATGCGGCTTGCACCACAATCACGATGCCTGTGTAGCCACATTGGTTATCTAAAAATGAATGTATTTCTTGCAAGGTTGCCTGGTATCAGGCACGGAACATGAGCCATTCAGTATGGCTATGCACCACTTTGTTAATATTGAAGCTCTTTTGTCTTTTATTGCTGAAGCAATTACGGAGCTGGGATCGCTGTTGCACGGTGCCCGTTAATATTTCAGCATATTTCATTATTAAACAGTTGTACGTGCCCGGGCCCTGTATGCTGCATCATGGACGGCGTCAAATTCATGCGGTGGTTGTTTGACCGCAGTCGTCTATTACAGTAATAACCCTTTACTATTTAATGATGACTGATCGAATGAGTGAGCGAAGTGGAGTGAGGATGGATGGCGAGAACGAGGTGCCCGCCAGTATCGCCCGACACTGGTCAGTTACAAAGTGTACGAACTAGCGCGTTTTCTCGGAAGATTAGTTTTCGCTCGTTCAACAGCGGGTTAACGATTTACCTGATCTTATCGAGGCTCTCGCTTCGATTGCTTTCGCAAATATTTGCGCATCCGAACACACTGGCCGTCATGGCACGTTCACTCGCGAGCCTGACAGGGGAGGGAGAGCTTGCACGTACGAGCCAACACGGGAGACTCTTTTGAGTCTTCCGGGCACGCGCCGCCATCTCTTGCGGTGCCAGGAAGCGACACTCTTGTTTGCCTTCTGCCCATTTGCTGCGGTGGGCAAACAAACTAAATTGGCTGGCCGGCCGGCCAGCCAGCCAGCCAGCAGCGTGACACATACACACACACGCAAGGGCACACAGAAGGAAGGAATCGTAAACGCGGCGCGGCATGGTGACAAGGGGCCCCTTGTTAAGGAAGCGATAAGAAGATAACAGGGCCCGTAGGGTATCCGAAGGAGGGGAAGAAGTAATGCGGCTGTAAACGCAACATTAAGCAACCTCTTCCGAGGCCCTCCTGGCTGTGCACCGTAGCGAAAAAACGGTGCTGCAATCCGCGTTTGTCAGAGGTGGCGGCGGTCGAGGAGAAAGAGTGGGGGGGATGAGCTTGGCGAGATCCGAGGCGCATCGTCACAAGTGTTTTGGTCAACCGAGCGTGCGATCATCCGATTTCCCCCCGCGCGGTTCCCTTCGGCGAGCCGACCTGCCTGCCTTCCCGTTCGCCTGACTGCTCGCGCGCTTCCCTGGAACGCGCTGCTTCTGTGCATTGCGCAGGTGGAGAAGCGAAGTGTGTGTGTATTGGCGGCCGATTGGTAATGAGCGGTATATGACGCCCCCTTCTTTCCTTCGTTGTCACATCCTGGCTCGACTGCGTACCCTTCCTCCCTTTGCCCTCATTCGATGTCGTGTCGAAAGGCGAAAAGCGGGAAGATTAAAAGAAAGAAGGGACGCCAGGAGGTGGAAATAAAATAATCACGACTGCATCCTCCCTTCCCTTGCATCGGCGCTTTCTCTCTTCTTTTGTGGGTTGCGCCAAAGAGCCCAGTCCGACGCCGAGTCGATCCTGTTGTGGTGTTTGTTGTATAGTACGTGCGGTCGGCTTTATATTAGTGTGTACTAAGCGGCGCCGTAAACGCTTTCACCCCCTCCTTCTGCTTCGCCTGTATACCATCCTATACTCGTCGCCCAGAGAAATACAGCGGTGCCCTTCAGGCTTTTGTCGCTCCTCGGAGCACTCGACGACGACGACTCGACAGGGAAGGAATAATCAGCAGACAAGACTTTTATTACGCCATTTTCCTTTTCCCTACTCTGTTCTTTTTTTTTTCCCCTCGTAGTAGAAGCCTGTCTCGTTCGGGGTGTTTGCTTAATGCCGCACCCCCTTGGGTGCCTTTCACCGCGCTCTTCGTATACGCTGGTGTTTGTGCGTATTGGCCTTACGAAGTGCCCCCCTGGGAGGAAGGGATTCTTGTTGCTTCTCTTCATCGCTTCCCCCCCTCCCCCCCCTCCACTCTGCACGATGATTGCTGCTTATCGGCTTGCTCTTCTTCTTCCGTTGTCGGCCCAGGGCGTTTTCGCGCAAAATTGAGTTTCGCCTTCGCTCCGGCCCGCCGCCGCCGGCGGCAGCGAGAGTTTGCTTTCGCTTCCCCGACCTCCGCCGATTCGCTCGGTGACTCGCTTGCCTGCTCCTTCGCTACGCTCGCTGCACTTCGGGTCGCCACATCTTGTTCGCCGGCGCGATTTCTTCTTCGCTTGCTCGCTCTTTTCGCTCCTTGCCTCTTTTTCTCCCCTTTTTTCTTTCCTTCTTTCACGGCACTGTGTGCGTGGAATGACTTTTGTCACTCTTCTCTCAGCGACAACGCCTTTGGGGGGGGAATCTCTCCTTAGAGGGCCGATCGCACGTTTGACTGCCTGATGAGTGGGGAATTACCTACGGATCGGTGACTTTTAAGGGTGTTTGGAAAGGCATGATCGACAGTTTCGCGTTGTGTCGCTTTTTCTTTCCTGCCTGCCTTTCCTCACCCTTTTCTTCGGTTCCCTCTTGTTTATTCTTCTCGTTAGTCACGTGGTTCGTGCCCGACCAATGGCGTTAGCCTTTCTTTCGGCCGAAGGTGCTTGAAGAACAAATCGGCGCCCTCCGACTTTTTGGCGCCCTCCTCCGCCTTGTCCTTCGCGTGTTTACGCGTTTGTCGCGTTTCTTGCTGTTTGTTTGTGTCCCCGAGTGTCAGGCTTTTCTGTAAACCTTTCGAGCGTTACCGATCTGTTCAACGCATCTTGTAGTTTTCACGACGGAACTCGTTAACTGTACTTTTTGGTGCGTTAAAGTCCTTCCGTAAAAATCTCTTTACGGAATCTTTCGCTACGTGCAGCATTAACATGCAGCCATTGGAGTAACCGTTGCTCACTTAGCTTTGTCAGCGAATGCAGTGCTCAAAACACAGTTTGAATGAAGAGTTTGGACTCAAAGAAAGTTTAAAGGGTGCAGTATTAAAAGAAAGCAAGCTAACGACAGCACCAAAGGAAGGGCGTCCGGTGTGTGGCTCCCACTCTGACCGCTTTGCGACTCCCGATATTGCCATGTGAGCTGCCGCTGTTTGTGTTTGAATCCTGCTTAAATAGGGATACACACGCTTGCTGAGGAAATATAGGTTAGATACGAACATTTACCGCTAACGGCACCGTCTTGTTTTAAAGGGGTCATGAACCACATCTCGGGCTTGGCGAGAAAACACATCCTGTGGATAGCAGACACTGCTATGGACATCTCAGCCAAATCATGCAGTCGTGCGCGGCGAAGTGTTTAGAAGCAAAGCGCGATGTTGTCATTTTCTCAGTCGCCCTCATTTCATAGAGCGGATTGTGCTCACTCTCTTTGGAGCTGCTGGCGCCTTCTATCTGACGTCGAACAGCAGATGGCACGCTATTGGCCAATAGCCGACATAAGTCAGAAGCGGAGTTTCAATCGGGTGCGCTTCTTGCCACGGGACAGCCACCACGTTCCGGCGCCATATGCTCCATAGTCTGCGGACATTACACAGTGAGCCACAATCGCGCACAGGAATCGCAACAGGAGAGAGCGGTCGCGTTTTATCACGCGTGCTCAACGTCATGACGCGCGCTGACGTAACTTCTTTCTCTCGGGCCATCCCTCCCTGTGTAGCGTCCAGCGCGCTCTTCGGGACGAGAGAAGAGAGAAATATCTTAAAGCGCGTGGCAACACCCTGTAACTCCGGTCGTTCTTGACTGATTCGAGAAGTTCTTGCGGTGATAGATTCGTGAGGCTGTAAACTCCGATACTGAGGTCGTTCGATAATTACTTAAAAAAGGGGTCCATGGTCCCTTTAAGTACTCATGCTACTGAGGGAATGGGACATCTTGCAAGCAAGTCCGCTGACCGCTCCCACTGACCAGTACTTGTTATCGTTAACGGCATTCCGGCTGTGTCTGTCTCGAGCTAGAATGCGATCGGACGCCCGTTGATAATCTGAGGAGTAACGAGCCAGCAAGGAAGTCTATGAAATATGCGTGTTTCATAAAGTGAATTTTAATTTCGATTGAGCGTGTGGTTGCCTGGCAAAAACGCGTCAGCGTGTTGCCACCTTTGACTCAGCGCTTTTGCGCGTGCGCCTTCCAAAGCCGGCGAACACCTTCGAGAAACTCCCGTGGCCGCATCCATTCAAGCGCGTAAATTCAACCTCCTACCTCTGCAGTATTGACTGTTTCGCAGGCTTTCGTGAGATGCGTGACCGACTGAACTGCCGAGCCTGAGTTTGTTTAGTGTGAAAAGATGCAAATATGAAGGATTGTCTACTTTTCTGGGCTAATCGCCCGTTTCAGTTTTTTTTTTATTTGTCTCACTACGGGCCTGTGCGAACGCCTTCGACTATTGTATGGTGCAACAGACACATACTCGTCAGCGCATTTATTAGATGCGAAGCAGCTCTTTGACTAGGCTGTGTAACGCTGTCCCTCCGTCCGTGCGTCCGTACGAACGCGCCGCAATGCGCTCCCCTCGCCGCAGGTGTTGGAGCGGTGCCAAGTAGGTCACGCCGCAGCTGCGCGCGTTGACGTCACGCTCCCCTCGCAGTGTGCGCTGACGTCACTCTCTCCCGCCTGCCGCGCGCTCGCCGCAGCGCCCGCAGCTGCCGCCTGACGCGCGCCTAACGTACGCGTTGAAACATGTCTGTACGTGTCACCTCTCTCTCGCTTCACCCTCTCCACCGCTCCCATGCGCAACGCTGCTGCTTCGCATCCCATCAGGGTTCCCTTTGGGAAGATGGTGTAAATTTTGCTATTTTCCTTCTTTCCTTCTCTCTCATCTTTCTATTACCCTTACCCGTTTCCCCAACAGCCAACCGGACGTGCGTCTGGTTAACCTCGCAGCCTTTCTTTGCTTCTCTCTCTGTGCCTGCCTTCTCCCTCCTTGTTACCCGCCACAGTGGTCTAGTGGTTACGGTGCATGGTCGACTGCTGACCAAAGGTCGCGGGATGGAATCCCGGCCGCGGCGGCCGCATTTTCGATGTCAGCGAAGATGCTTGAGGCCCGTGTACATATGTTTAGTTGCACGTTAAAGAACCCCAGGTGATCGAAAGTTCCGGAGCCCTCCCCGACGGCGTCCCTCATAATCATAACGTGCTTTTGGGACGTAAAACCCCAACTATTATTATTCTCCCTCTTAATTGTTTTCTTCCTTTTTTGTTGATTGTGTCTATAAATATCACCGGCGGTAAAGTGATGCGACAGTAACTCTCGAAGACAAGCATTTCTAGCGGCAATTCGAATGCTTTTTTTTTTGGGGGGGGGGGGGGCAAAAATATTTAGGCTCTTAGAGAATACAGAAGCGTCAGCAGTGATGTGGGCTTTGTGGCAGTTTCGCATTGAAGCAGACATAAAACCCGCCGGTGGGACGCGTCGTTACTTCCGGTCTTGCGAATCGCACTCGCCTCGGGGCACGGACACTGCGTAGCTCAGACTAGCTCGTGCGAAAAAAGAAAGGAAAAAGAATACAAAAACCGAGGCGCGCAAGAGCGCAAATTGACTGAAGGCGGCGATTGACTGTGGGGGCGTGCTGCATGTACGCACGCACTGTCTGGGCGCCTAACGGCAAAAAAAGGGCAACAGCAGCAGCAGCAGCAGCAGTGCTTCAAGTGTGCGCGTTGAGTGCAAACAAAGTTTGCATAGTCGAGATTGGAAACGAATTAAAGAAGTGAAGGAAATGCTCAGTGGGCTGGAGGGACCCCCCGCGACTGCTTTTGGTCGGGCTGGTCGTGTTTCACGCGCCAGTAGTCATGTCCGCTCCTCCCCGCGGGGCGCAGTCCGCGTTGGTGCTGCCTTTATTATTGGGTGCGGTGCGCGTGAACAACTTTTTGTGGGCTCCGGGCTTCGGAAAAAGGAGGAAAAAAAAGAAAGAAAAAAGCAAACTTTGTTTCGTTTCTTTCGCTCTCTTTCTCGGTCCCCCCTCTTTCCTTTCTCTTGTCGTTTACGGTTCTTTCTTTTTCCTTGAGCAGCGCGCCTTCCGGTCTCTCACTGCAAAGCCCTGCGCGCGTTCTGTAATGGCTTTACCGCAGGACAATCGCGTGATGCGGTGAAGCGTACGCACTGCATTACGGCGAGCGGAAGGGAGAATTCGCGCCAGTGCCAAGTGTAAACAGCATCGTGTCATCATTTAATGCACCTTAGGGGCACATCCAAGAACCCCAAGAAGCAGTGGGGATACCAAATCTAGAATTTGCACATATCAGTGAGATAGACATTGATAGTTCAAGAACTGAACTGCCAGGAAAAGTTGGAAGGAATGAAAATAAAGCTAGGCTTATAGGAGAAAGTAGCGCCGCGATTTGCAATCCTCAGAAAGCGACAGAAGATTCTAGACATTGTTCTTTGAGAAGGGAGTGCGCGCTAAGACTCGTCTGCGTCTCTAAATGAATGATAATCAAGGAAAGCAACGTTCGCTTACTATGCAGCTGTAATACGTGGCGTCGAAGCGAACATTTTTACAGCCCCATGAATCACAGCACCAGCTGGCCGCTCTGCGGTACGAGGAGAGGAGGAGGAAGCAAGAAACAAGCGGAAGGACAGGGAGGTTAGCCAGTTCTTAGACCGGTTGGCTACCCTGTGGTGGGGAAAGGGTTAAGGGGAGTAAAAGATGGCAGAAAAGAGATGTTATGCTTAAAGTCTGTCTCTAAGACCAGTTGTCCGAAAAAAAAAAAAACTTAATAATGCTTTCAAAGCCTTCTGGGCTGAGGACGGACTCGGCCAGCGACCAAGAATCCTTTCGTTCCGACGATGGGCGATTATCCAGTCTATCTAGTGCATCAGAAAGTTCTTGTCTTGGCTCATTGAAACGGTTACACTCACATTCGACATGAGCTTGGCAGGTTGCCTAGGAGATACCTGCTTCTCACTTCCGGTGACATTCGGATGAACCGTGCAACGCGCATAGTCGATATCGGATGAAACGTTAGGGATATAAATGAAGTGCTGGTCCCTTGTTATTTATAAGAGCTCCGTCCCGCTGGGCGCACTCAGTGAGTGGTTTTGCTGCGCCACTAAAGTTTCTATCCCTAGTTTGCTTCTCGCGAGCGTTCTGTGGTATTTTCTTTCTTCTATACTTACCTTTGATTTCCTTTCTTTAATCCCTCCCTCACTCTCTTTCGAAGGCATCGTTTTGACGTGGCCAAAGCGAGGGCGACGATCGCGATTGTGTCTGCGAAACAGCTCGCGACGCGTGCTGTGGGCGCTCACTTGTTTTTTTCTTGCTTCCCCGTCGGCGTCACGCGGATAATAGAGCATCGCTCTAGCGCAAACGGCGCCGCCAGCGCGCATCTCACGCCCTCGATGTATACGCAGAACGCGGACGTTACGTCGCGGTGACAGCGCGCACATGTGCCATAACGGCTGGGCGCTCCCCGGCCGGGGTCCACGCGTCGCCGGACGAGAGAGGAGATAGATAGACATATATACCAGGAGGGGGCGGGGGGGGGGGGGGGTTGTGACGCTGAATTACTTTTCAAAAGCGGCCGGTAGCACCTTGGTGTCATCGCGCTTGTCTCGCCGTTACTGCTGCTGTCGCATTGGGTCCCGACAATGGGACAGGACGCGAGCGGTTTCGAGATAACGCGCGCGCGGTGTATACGGGGAGAGAGACCTGGCGTGCCGTTATTTCTGGCGGGTGGTGGTGGGGGGACCGCGTTTCAATTCTCGGTTTCTTCTATTTGCGGTGGGCGCGAGCTCGTCTATAGTGGGGGGTCTCCCGTGTGTGCTCACTTTTAATCGTACGCGTGTATTACCGTATACACCGCTGTGTGTTTCTTTTTTTTCTTCCAATGATCCGTTCGCAAAGCTGTCAGTCAGGCATGCGTCGGGGCTGGCGTCATTGCCGCCGCTTCGTTGTTTCCTTGCTTTCTTTTTTTTCTCCCCAACTCTGGGCGCTTCCTCGCTGGTAGCGCGCTTTATCGGTGACGTCATCAGGCGCTCGAGGACTTTGAGGCGCGCGCGTAGGCGCCGCGTGTCGTGTGTGGCCGCTTTACGGGGTCCTCTCTTCCGGGCGCTCGGCTGAATGCGATGGCTCTTGCTCCCGCTGTCTATTGCCCGCTTGTATAGTTCTGTGGTGTACGCTGCGTATATATATATATATATATATATATATATATATATATATATATATATATATATATATATATATATATATATATATATATATATATATATATATCTTTTTTTTTTCTTTGCTGAACGAGTCGAGAGGATAAAAGCTCTGTTGGGTGGTAGTACTGCGGACAGAATAAGATATAGACTGCGTTTTGGCTTTTGGGGAAGCTTGTGAGAATTTGCCTCGATATATATATATATATATATATATATATATATATATATATATATATATATATATATATATATATATATATTCTCCTTTGTGCTATAAAAATGGAAGAGGCGGTGTATTGGGGTGCGAAGGTTTCAACACTGCGGGCGTGAGTATTGTAAGGCTGGTCTATAGTTCTTTTATCTGCTTGAACGCCTTCGTGCCAGCACGCCCAAACAATGGAGAGGCCGCGGAAGGAAAAAAAAAGAAACGAAAAAGGCTGACAATAATAAAATGTCCTAAAAAATTTCGCGGGTAAAATACGTAGGATGGGCCTAAAAATGTGCGGTTGCGGTATGCAGAGCCGAACGCTGGGTTTCTCGCTTCAGGGCCCGCTTTCTACGGTCGCGGTAAAAGCGAAAAGGAACGAGGAATGTAGGGCTTAGGGAAGAAGCAAAGCTTTATTAATCGCTTTAATACGCAGAGATCCGAGTGAATAGAGGGGAAACCGCATCGTTGCATTCTGAATCCTGCTGACGCATTCTATAATACACCTCGAGACTGTGGCGGTCACAGGCGTGAACGGTAGAACGTGCGTACAGCGCTGTGTGTCTACTTATGCGTCTTCCGTCGTCCTGTCACCTTCGTCCGCCGCGGCGTTACAGTATAGTTACGGTGCTCAGGCTGTTTACCCCCGAAGGTCGCGGGTTCGATCCCGGTCGCATTTTGATGGAGGCGAAATGCTAGAGGCCCGTGTACTGTGCGATGTCAGTGCACGTTAAATAACAGCAGATGGTCTCGAAATTTCCGGTGCCTTATGATCATACCGTGGTTTCGGCCCGCAAAACCTCAGCAATTAGTAGACAGTTATAGTTTAGCGGGCTTAGCGGGACAGCGGGCTTAGCGGAATAGTGGGATCGAAATGCGCATGCGCAGTACGCTAAAAGACCCGTAGCGTGTACCGTACGTATGCTATTTTTCAGATTTGTCGTTACCGTGTTTGCGTGGTATACGTAGTGTACGTAAAACATGGCGGTTGGTATTGGACGCCCGCTTCGAACATTTAGCGTTGGTGGGGACGGATCCACTTCTTTTGTAGCTAACGACTGTGCAAAATGGCTTCGCTTGCCTTTAGGTAGCTTCGACGACCGAGTATTACGGATAACTTAGCGTAGTTTTTGAGATCGCTTCCCATTTCGAACGTCCCTAGGCCTAACTAGAAGATCGGTGTAAACAAATCTGCAACATAAAAATTTGCGCTTTTGGTGCGTGGTTCATAATTATTTACTTTTATTATGAGGGAGTTTTCGAAGAGCGTACGCAAAGCTTTGCGGTCCTTGCGGTCGCCCGCTATTTCCGTCGCTTAACGGGGGGCCCGCAAGAGATTAGCGTATGACGCATGCGCAGTTGCGGCAAACGCAAACGCAAAGCTTTGCGTACGCTATTCGAAAACTCCCTATTACTAAAAAAAGTAGTAATATTGCTGCGCGCGGGGATACAGGCGAGAATTCTGTATTTTTTCTTTTCAGTCTTTTTAACGCATTCACTCTCCGCTAGGTGACGCCACCGTCCCAGCTTGGGCACGTAAACGCTATCCCGCTAAACTATAACGCGCTGTCCTCAACGAACGTTTGCGGCACGGTAACGCTATTCCCTTAACCCCCGCTATCACGCTAACGCTTAAACTATAACTGTCTATTATTGTTATCGTCCTGCCTTTGAGAGCTGCAGTGGTGTGAGGGTGAATAAATTATAGCCTATACTCTGTTTCAGAAGTTCCCTTCAGCACTGTGGAGGCTACAGGGCCCCTTAGCCAATAGGAAGGGCGATTAGCCCCTCCACATGTATTCATCCGCGCCGCGTCGTCTGCTGCATCCCCCTGGCGTCTGCGTGCACACGCTCAGCGCAGACGGCAGCGCCGAAAAAAATAGAACATGGCTGCACTCATCGCGGCTGCTGTTCTCCGCCTCGTGTTTATCACGTCGTCGTGCGCTCTGGCCCGTAAGTTCCAAACAGGCGCTTGTATTTGCTTTAGATTTATGTCTTGGAGCGGCAGCAATGTATTAGTGACTGCATTGCGCTATTTCCATGAACCGCTATCAAATTCTCGTCGCGTTAGGCTTAGCAGGCGTGGTTAAAGCAATAGCTTATCTCACCAATATCGACAGAGCGTACCTGATGAGTTGTCCTGATCGTGAGATGACGCAAAGCGATAGCTCATTACACCATTCATTTGTTGCTGTGAGCGCTTTGGGAGAGCGTCGAGGGCAAGTTCGGATCGAAGCGGGTGGTCGCGTCTGTATGGGCGCTGTCATGTTGATTTTTAACCGCAGTTACCGATGGTTACCGATACAACAATTAAAGAAATACGACGCAAATACGATGAAAAATAAACAAATTACTTATTGATGTGCGAAGCAGATGCTAAACAAGGGCAAATGTCTCAACGTTGGCAATTGCAAGGCAATTATATCTGGATCTATGTTTTCCTGCGCTAGTGTGTGGCTTGTTTACACCCCGTAGCTTTGGCAGTGCTGAACGGTAGTGAGGTGAAACAGAGTATAGGCACCCCATTCCCATTAATATAGGTTGAGATTCTTTTCCGAGTGTCGTTCTGTAATAGCCATAGCCAGCGCTCTGAGTGAATAAAGTTTTAACTTCTAGGCCAGGGCTTATGCTCGGGAGTGGACGGCCACCAGGCACCGTAAGCCTGCGCCGATAGCCTAGCCCCGTTCACCAGCTGTAGCTTGACCTCGGTGCTTGAGCTCGTCAACTGGCCCTCCCACTGGTGATCCCACTGGTGTGCTGGTGATCGGAGGGGCGTTGCCTGTTTGCTCTTGTTTCATTCCTAGAACATATAAAAACAAAAAAAGTATGTAATTATGATTTCTGAAAAAAAAAATGATAATAAAACAAATACGGCGAATAAGTATTCATTGTACGGTTCTAACTTCTAGCTTGTTTGACTTGTTTAACATCAGGGTGATTTTCGCGTAGCACGAACTGTTGTGCTGTTCAGTGGGGCCACTACGAAAGGCGAGATACTGTAACGAAATTTGATTTGCATCGTCCGTGAGTCGTATGGAGAAATCGTGATTTGAAACACTGGAAAGTGGGCACACTTTTGTGCACGCTGATTGATGTTTGTCGAAGCCATCCTTTTTTTGGTTTATCACGTTCACTTTGCTGTCACTCTGTCAGCATTTATTTTATTTATTTATTAAGATCGTCCTGGTCAAACGCATTAAAGAGGTGGGTAGTTACAGCAAACTATTAAAAAAAACATAAAAGCAGATATACTATTTCAGTGCAGATGCTTACGATAAACGTGATCACAGAAAAGTGACAACAAATGCAATTAAGGCTACAAACACGTATGTTGTAAAAAAGCAGGGCTTAGGCAACAGAATGCACTCAGGTTGCGCACACAACGTAAAGAAAAACAAAAAGCTTCGATTATGCAAGGTTAGCTAAAGCTGCTCGAAATAAATTGTTATAGTGAACTACATCAGGAAGGTGGCTCTATTCCCGTGGATGATAGCTATTCAATACACATATTTCGAGTGTACAGTCGGAATCACACTTGTCTAGAGCGCCCAGCCGGCCGCTGTAGCTGCTGTTTTCTGAAGAAATATGCAAAGAGCGACACCGTAATGATACCAAACATGGTCCTACCGCATGCTAGGCCTTTGTTTTATAATTCAAGCATGAACGGAAGCTTGTAGCTAACACGAGGTAGAAGCTGCGGCCAACAACAGCGTCGACAGCCACGCGCTCCGCTGCTCTAGACAAGTGTGATTCTATCCGTACGTCTCACTGTCATTTGCATTGCAACGTCTCTTTGCAGGTTGTGTCAGCCCGAGGGTACGGCGAAAGAAAACGAGCATTACAGACGGGAAGACACGTTTGCTGTACAGCGTGGATCAAGACAAACCTTGACGTGCCTTTTGACGTTTCTACCTGTGATACCGTTGCATACCACTCGATGCACGTGTGGGACGCGATGTTGTTCCTGGTCTAAATTTGCATCTTCATATCGTCCAGCGACCCACTTCGACCAACGCGTCTGGGTTTTTAAATGCAGAATATAGTTGAGAGGGAAATATACCCTCTGTGGGCATAAAAAAAATATGTAAAGAACTTCTTGCATTCTTGCCGAGTCAATGAAAGCGCTTACAAGCATGGTGATTGCCAATTCTGGCGCATTTCGCTTGCGTTTGCTTTTCCGGTAATTTGGCTGTGCTTTTACTACGTGTGCTTTTCTTTTAAATCTTATATTGTTTTGCCTGTGACTGTATATTTGTTTAGACTGTATCGTCATGGGCTTGTAACTCTTTTTTTTTTTTTTTTTACATCGCGTGTTCTGATTATTGTATTTTTTGCTTCATTTCAAATACTGTCAAGACTTTTTGTTTCGTGTTCGATGCCAAGGTGTCTGATGTTTTAATATCTCGTCACGTCACGAGCACGTGCTGTGTTCTGGTCGCCAGTGTCGCCACTCGCGGGACAGTAAAACGTACTTTTATATCACGAGACTCTTCTTTTTTCATTTAATTGTGATGTCTACTTTCTGCGTGATACACATTTGCTGATTTTTGTAGAATGCGTTGGTACTGTTTCCGCGATATGGCCAGTGCCAATTTAAGCTCCTTAAGCAAGCGATGCGCGCTTTGCAATCGGCATATAGGCAAAGCAGAATGGTAACACTGTTCACTTAAAGATTAGATTCCTGTTTATGCGAAATTGCCTTGCAGCGTGTGCAATATGTGGCTTATGAATAGCTTTCTTAGAAATTCTTCCCATTTGAGCACGCCATGATGGCGGCGCCGTTGACAGCAATAGCTAAGGGTACGTCGATGTCCCTCCTCCGCCCCGGGGTGGGGAGGAGCACACCGAGGCACGCTATATAGTAGCGTAGAGTCACTGGAAAATCATAGAAGCTCGTAGCGACATCTTGTGGCGGTTTCTTATACCACAGTACATGAAAATAAACAGGCTTGTTGGTATTCCCGTCGGAAGAAAATAATGAGACCACTGCGAGTTGACGATTATCTCGCTGTCAATGCTTTACACCACAAGTTCAGAAGAACATGTATAAGTCATTGTGGTATAAGCTTTGTGTGCCTCTGATTAGTCTCTGCATCACCAGATGTCCCTTCGAGCATTTTTTGCATCTGATATACTTCACCAGTGACCCGTAACCCGCAAAGCGGTAAGTTGTGAATGATAAAACTAAATCTCTCTATTATTTAAAAGCTTTCGTCCAGAAGACCAAATTATTTTACTCTCACACACGGGTTCAGAGCAGGCACGCATAATGTTGACCCCACTTATTACCTTTCCGCGCGGCCAGCACAGGGGCTGCGGGTTTGGTTACTTCAAAGCTGATGGGCAAGCGAACACTGGCGGCCAGCATGCGATAAGGACAAGCCGGACACCGTCGTGGTCATTCGTTCCTCAGAGTTTCATAATAATACACTATAGAGAAAGCTGGCGCTAGTGTCTACAAGAGCTGGAAACGCATGGCGCTTCAGCCAGCATTGGAGTGATGGGTAGGACATGCATTTGCCTAAGCCTCGTTCTTTCGGCTGCCTGTGGGGCCGGCAGCCGCATTGTCGCAAGACGAAGTTGAGCAGTCCCACTTCACCACGTCGACCCTTTTAGGCTCGCCAATTCAAAGCAGCTCCCGCGGTTCACCACGAGTCATTCTTTTATCCGAAACCGAAGCCGAAACAACAATTAACAAAGCCTGCATTCGAACTTCGGAGCCGTAAGCACCAAGGCTAGGCAAATCTATGTACTACCCATCATTCACATGATGGCTTAACGATCGCAGCGCCACAGCACCTTCTAGTAGATATTGTAGGAAGCTCTGTGGTTCGCACTCCTTACCAGCAGTCCCCCGGCCAAAGGTGCCTGCCCCCCTACACGCGATGGAAAATTCTGGTCTTACTCGGCTGTTCTCGATGCGCGAAGTGTTGCTTACCCGAATGGCAGCAGCTGAAGCCGCTAGTGTGACAACGTAAGGCAAGGAACTGTCACCTATCATTGTGAAAATAAGCGTGGTTTGGACACTGACGGTCAGAGGAAAACACCGTGGACGTACGAGCCGAGTGCGGACGTGCGCCTACAGAAATACGAGCACGGTGAGTTGGACGACGTTATAGCGTTCAAAGACTGAAAGGCTCTTTGGATTAGGTACGCTGATAATTTCCTGGCCGTACACAGCCGCATCACGGGCTGCATGCACCTACGGTTCATTTCTATAACAAGATGTTGCGTTTCCAAAAATGCTTTTAGATTACCGACCATGACATGTGAAAGGGGTAAACTGTCCTATATACCAACGAAAATTGTGACGAATGAAGTACGCTGTTGAACTAATGACACAGAAGTATAAGGTTACTGTATACCGGCTACGTGCAGTACCTACTCACGGAATGAAACGAGAACATTTAGCGCTAAGTAATGTATATGTGTACTTTCGTTTCCAGCATCGTCAGTTTGTGTCATATCGGCGCAATTTTTGGCGCGAACACTTCCATCAGAGCCAACGTTACTTTTAACGACCAGATCTTTAGCGATATGACGCTGTTATCTCGCATAGCAGCCGTTATACTATACTACTAGAATATGATGTTCGCGTGGTGATTGTTCGCGAGGCTTGTGATGCTCGGATGATTCTTTTGTTTTATCTCGCCAGATGTGAAACGCTGCGCTGATCGAAGATAGTGAAGCATGATACAAGCATGAACTTGCTCGCGGAACTGATTTTTTTTTACTCGGGCGCACTGAACGGAAGGCGTACAGCTATTAGATGTCAGGATGCCGACGTTTGAACAGTGACTTCACGCGCCCGTGAGAAATCGAAAGCCCAGGTCCGGGCCGGTGTGCTCGATATAAAGGGACCGAAATGGGGTGGTAGGGGCGTAGTCCGGGTCCAAGCCCCGGACCGTTATTCTCAAGCCTTGTATGAGTAATGAGAGCCTTCATGGCCGTCGAAAGAGGAGTCTGTCAATCACTCCTCAAGGGTAGCAGGACGAGAGTTGATCGGGTAGTCTAGTTGAGTGAGCTTAACTGCGTTGCTGCGTATATAGCTTCGAGGACACTCAGATAATACGGGAAGATTGTCCTGGGAATCCACGACAGTGTGCGCAGATGGCAGAGTCAGTATTGCCAGAGGTGTATTGCTGAATTTGGGATGATGTTAGACGCCCACTGTTGAATTGCGTGTCAAGTCATGGGTAAAGCTTGAAAGAGCTCAAACGTAATGTCTTGGACCGTTTTTTCTGAGTCGGTGTTGGTATCCAGATTGTTTCGTGGTGGTTATTTATTCTTCAAGGTCCTTGCGAAACCTTAAAGACTAAAGAGAAGGAAAAAAAAATTAACGAAAATAGACGGTGCGCTTGGTACGTGTTTCGTTCCAACCTGTTTCCGGACGTCTCCTTTTTTTTTTTTTTTTTTTTTTTTTTTTTTTTTTTTTTTTTTTTTTTTTTGCTGTGGCAATTCAGGAATCTCTTGGTTTGCAAATACGTACGTGGCTATCGACAGCGCTGAGAGTAAAGCTGAAGCAGTGGTGACAAATGCGCCCGTCTTCAAAGGCGCGTTCTACAAACACTGACGACGGTGAGTCACCAAAGCACTATACTTGTGGCGTGAGAGACCAGGCACAAAGAGGATACGGTTTACTTTAATTTTTTCTTAATCTGTTTTTTTTTTTTCCCCCTGTGTCCCTTCAGAAATTGCTTCTATTCACAGCGACTCTATCACAGCCGCGGGTGGAAGGTTTTTTTGTGCGCGAGAGATTACCTGCGCACGGTCCCCTCTATTATTTAATTTTTTTTTTTCGAGGGCATTCCTCAGTTTGCCTTGGAGCTAAGTGAATAAGCTATGAAAGGACGAATTACGTGGACAATGGTGAAACAAAATGAGGTGTCAGGGTAAGCGCTGACGAAAAGGGAGGAAGGAAAGTAAAAAAAAAGAGAAGTGTGGTGTTTAGACTGGCTCGCGCAGCTCCCCCGCCACTCCACTACCCTCCCCCCACCTCCTCTCCCGTTCTCACCTTCCTCGTGTTTCCCTTATTCGCTACATTGTCCTGCCCCGAACTTTGGGGCGCACGCGGTCCATTGTGAGGGTCCTAATCGACTTCGGGGAACGGCCACGGTTCGCGATCGCGGCCGGCTTCGTTGTGACGCTGTTTTGCTTTACTTTCGCGCCCGGCGTGCGGTTCCGCTCACGCCCAGCGCCGCCACTAGCGTATAGCACACATACGCGGGCACCCGTGTTACGAAATGTGCGCAGCGCTTTTTTTGACCGTGTCAGGGTAATGGTGCTTTTATGTTCCTGAAACACTCTTGTCACGCGTCCGATAGCTGAAATGCTCAGCAAATTCGAAAATAATTTCTTTTTAATAAGCAAAAACGCGCAATACCGAAACCGAAACCCAACCGAGTGTACTGTCTACGTACGACGTAGTAGTTTGCCACGAACCGAAAGTCGCAATAAGGCATGCTGGTCCCGCCGGCGCGGAATATCACTTGCTCCTCCACAGAGAACAGTAAATCGTGCGCGCCAAACCAGCGAAGCGCCGATCAAACACCGTCGCCTTGTGGCCAGCACAATATACGCTGTAGCGGCCAAAGTTAGCGAACCCAACGGCTGCGTCACTTCCGTCGACCGGCAAACCAACACGTCACACACGCAATGTTGCCAATAATTGTGGGAAGCCGGGTGGGCGTTTGCAGACAATCTTTAAAATTCATTTTCAAACCATCAGCGCATCTCTCAGGCTTGAAATTTGGCATAAATGACGGAAATGTGCAAAGGAACGAACCCAGCGAATTTCATTGAGATCCATTGACCTCGAAAAATCGCCGGAGTTGGCCTTTAAGCGGTACGGGCGCCGCAACAACGAGAAGTGAAAACATTTTTCACAATGATGTGAAATTGTACTTATTCATAAGCGATTCTATGACGGTTTGCTGCTCTAAATAATGTCGTATGCTTGAGTACCGGGCGTGTGACGGCGGCCATAAATTTTTATTTCGAAATTTCTACGTTGCTATTGAAAATGTTCGACGCTCGTAGCAGCTGCGGGGGTGGCGGTTGTTGGCGGCGCTAGTCGGCGGCGGAGAGGCGCGCGGTGGAGTGTCCACGCCCTTTCGGTCAGCGGGTGGTTGCGCTAGTACGCCAGTGCCGAAGAGGCTCGTGCAGCTACGTATGCACGAAAACTATGTTGTAGGCGAGGGGATCCCGAGTTGCGGATGCGGAGTCTGAGACACTCTAAAGGCGAAGAGTAAGTCCGCACACTTTTGAAAAAAGACGCACAGAGACAAAAGTGCTCGCATGAGGTGCTCGAAAGGGTCGATTTAATGTCATACATACATACTTGCTCGTTGTTGCTCATTTGACTTACATGAGTGCAGCCAGGCTTTTGCCATTCTTGCACTGTAAGAATGTAACACCCTGCTGATCTTTTTTATTCTCGGCCGGCCGCACAATGCCTCTTTGTGTTAATCTGATACATTTAACGATTCCAATGTTTTCGCACTTGCGCTGTTATTACATACGAGCCGCAAATAATCCTTCTTCTTCTTCTTCTTTTTTTTTTTTTTTTTTTTTTTTTTTTTTTTTTTGCTTGTAGCGAGTACATTGGGATATTGTTGCGTAAAGAGAACATAATAAACATTGCGAGAGAAGCGTTTCTACGTGGCACAGGGGAACTTGGTACAGAGCGCATGCCTCCGGCCTGTTACACCATCCTGAGAATCGGGAGGACAAAATGACAATGAACGTGGTCGGAGGATGGGACGTAACCTGTCAGGGCTGCAATGAGCGTCAACGTTTTGTCTGTCGTCAGATACTACCGCGTGCAAGCACAAGGCTAGACAGGCTGTCTCACACTTTCAACTTTTTTTTTATTGAATGTGTTTAAGGAGAGGTTTGTGCCTTGGTGGCTCCGGCCACTCTTCTCCTCTTACATAATAGTTAGCATCGTGGAGTTGTCAATAGCCATAAAACAATACAAAATTTACGCATGCATGCACATTGACATTTCCAATCCCGGTACTACAATATAATTGTCCGCGGAATAACAACGTGCACACATCATTAAGTGTCCCCACACCCGAAAAGGCCGGAGGAGTTCATCGAGGTGATCACGGAACAGTCAATGGACTTCAAAACCGCACTTTAACCACAGCTGTCATGAAACAAATGCTCATAGGTACGAAAACTCGAGAAACACACGAAACCACGGGAAATATGTGACCAGAATTGTTTATTATCTTGCACGTTTTGACTGTGTGCAGCTGCGTTTTATGCTTACACGCAGGAAGACCGAATTCGGGCATGATTTTCCAATTACGGCTGTACAATCTCGCAGCGTAATAACGCGATAAAAGAAGGTTTCACGCGCACTATATGTTTTTCTTCTATCAGCTATAGGCTTTGTTGCTTTTTTTATGCGTTCTTCTTTAGCAGAGCTGGTGTCCTCTCATCTTGCTCGGTCGTGCGCTCAGCGGCTTTCATTCAGCGCCTGATTTGCTCATTGTTCGGTGCAAAATTGAAACTCGCTTTCCATGAAAGGCAGCCGGAAACAAAAAAGAGAGGGGGGACCCGCGAAAAAAGGCGCCTCGGATAACGGCAGTGAAGGCGTATGTAGGCGGCCTATATAAAGGGCCGCATATAATAAGGTTCTGGTCATGTTAGGAGAGTCTGCACATCGGTGGTTCCTTTTGTAACTTTCCTTTCCGCATGTATCCGTATTTTTTTATTGTTATATGCTCTTATCGTTCTGTTGCGCCTCTCTGGCGCTTGCTCTTTTGTTCGTGTCTTCGCTTCATAAAGAGATAGCGTGTCAGGAAGTATAGCATGCAGTAATTTTCTGTATAACGATGTTTTTTTTTTCACATGTCACGTTTCTCTATAGATTTCTTATTGCTCTATCTCGTCTGGAATTGAAATAGTTTCCTTTTACAAGATAGTATTAGAAAAGAAAAAAAAAGAACAGTAGGGAGGATAAACTGGTACCGCCTGATTCGCTACCCTGAAGTGGAAAGGAGGAAACGGGTAAGCAACTAAATTAAAATGAGTTGGAAAAGCTATGAAAGCGACAGGCGCGCACACACAGCGGGCTTCATCAAACAATAACAGGTGCCTGAGGAGGCCAACCGGCTCTATTCTCGACCACGAACCACATTCGAGTCCTCGGTTCGAGGTCCAGGCTAGAGAAAGTAATCTCACCTCAGGCAGAGAGCTCTGCACTGTCTTGAGTAAAACGCTTACAGTTTCTACAACATAGTGAATTCTCTTCTCTCTCTCTATGAACTGAAGGCCTTTCTTTACAAGCAGAAAGAACGTGAAAAAAAAAAAGAAACAAAAACTGGGGAGGGGTGAATCATGTAGGGAAGGGTGTTTCAGCTCCGCTAACGTGAAACCTGGGGAGGGGCGAGCATTCAGTGTGCACCGGTATTTCCCCAGCAGCAAAATCGCTGCTAATGGGCAATGGGAGACATGAAGAAGAGCCTGGCCGAGGTAATTCGCCACATTGTTTTGAGAGAGATTTCTTTGATGAGGCACTAGTGGTGTCAAGCCTGATGCCGGGCATGTAGGGAAGGGTGTTTCAGCTCCACTAACGTCGTCGGAAAACTGCGTCGGAATGCAGCTCACCCTAAGGTGCTTCTTCCTCTCTTCTTCTTCTTCCCTACATGCCCGGTTTCAGTTCCCTATGGCATGTAAGGAAGGGTGTTTCAGCTAGACTAACGTCGTTGGGCTAACTGCTGCCTTCTTCATTTTTAGTGGACCGGTGGCGAGTAAAGCACCATCACTTTGCAGATATGTTTCAAGAGGTGGTGTTTCAAATAGATGATTTTATCGTAGAAATGCATGTTTGTGTCTCTGGTTTTTAGATAAGAAACTTGAGCGCCTTAGTGAATTTCGTAGGGAATTCTGACACCGCTGCTAAGCCAAACATATTCAGCTCGCGCTGAATATGTTTTCGAGTTCCGTTTACCAACACGCCCAAAAAATGGCAATACCAAGCGTAATGTTTTAGACGACAAACCTTTAACTCATAATATACATACTATGGACCGTGGTGAGTAGTGTGTTTACCCAATCCTTTGTGGCGCATACCCGTTTATGGTGGACAAGTGACGGCGATATGACACGCCGACGTGATGACGACATAACTCGCCGACATGCCGAGAACTTAAGGAGCTTCGCCCTAAAATACCGTCGTTGAACCTGTTCAAACCAAGCTTTTCAAGCGATAGCAGTAACTATATATACCGCGCATAACTTGTCCGCGGAAATCGTCCCGCGCGTCGGCACCCCTGCGCGGCAAGAAGCGGCACGTTGCCCACTTTGCGTGGGAGTCACGTGACAGAAGTTGAAGCGCCCGCTGGTTCGCGGCTCTCGCCTACCGACGGAGAGGGGTTCACGGTAGGAGACAAACCGACATGGCCGTTGCTGATGCGACGTACGTGCAAGGAGAAAAAGGAGAAGTTGACATCTGCTGACCTTCGAGGTCAAACGCACGCACAAAGTCGCTTTCTTAATTTGGACCGGAAGAAGTAGAGCTGTCGCTCTAAAATTGAGTAGGATGCAATGTTCTAGTTCAGTGAACCACAATGTGCAGCCAACGCACGGTGTACTACTTCACTCTTAAAAAGAGATAAAAACGTCGGCTTTACACTCCATGGCGTTTCACAGAGAGCTTGCACACTACAGGAAACGTTATGAAGCAGTCTATACAAATACAAGGTTTCAGAGAGGTTACTTGTTGCCGGTTACATTCCTGGTTGCTAAAACCGACTTTTATAAATTGGAGAGCCGACTGCCGTTGTAGTGAAATGCACGGACCTTCAACTTTTGGGGTACTTGCACAACCGTGCAGCTGATATAAGCTTATTGAATGTCAAAAACTATACCGACTCTGAAGTTTCAGATGTAAAAATAACCTTTACGCACTTGCTTTGTGAATGTTCTCATCATAGCGCAAACAATTACGGCACCTTGTAGCAACCGTGCCTTTATGTCACAAAGAAAGCAGATCCTATGCCACGCGCGTTTCTTTCACTGTATTCGGTTTCCGCCCACAAAGACTATCAGCAGTACTCGGCGCAGACCGCGCCTTATTGTTCCAGAAGCTTCTCGCTTGTAGTAGATCGTTCTGTTAAGATTGCACGCAAGACGCTAACACTCAAGATTATTCCAGAGCTTCCGCGACGACTAAGTGATAAGGCTAGAATGTTCGACGCGTGCGTTATAAAAGCCGGTGCGTTCCAGCGATGTACAGTTTGATCGACGGCCGACGGCTTGTTCGCCGCTATCACTGCCAGTGTGTAGTGCTGTAGCCTGACCTTCAGTTTTCCGGCCACAAGTTCGGCCTAATAAAGAGTTTCTTCTTTGACACGCCGACTGTAGCCTTCGTCGACGTCACGACCACGTGACATCTGGTGGAGGTGCTTCCTGGTCCACGCACCGAACGCCCCCCCTCCAGCCGTGAGCCAAGCCCACGTCGTGAAGAAGACATCGACGCCAGCTTCGATCAGCGAGCTAGCCGCAGGCAACGAGGGCTACCTCCAGAGTACGGGCTTCTACCTGACCAGACTCGGAAGACCCAGGCCACGACCACTACTGCAGAGACTATGACCACCCCTGTGCCGCCTGCACCGATCCTGCTCCGGCAACCCAAGGAGCCGCCAACTTTCCGCGGTTCACCACTCGAAGACCCGGAGAGCTGGCTTGAACGGTTCGACCGCGTCGCCATCTTCAACAACTGGACCAACGATGACAAGTTGCGGCACGTTTATTTTGCCCTGCAAGATTCCGCTCGGACATGGTTCGAGAACCGAGAAGCCACACTCCGGACCTGGGACCTTTTTCGTGCCGTATTTCTGGAGACCTTCACAAGCGTCTTCCGGAAGGAAAGAGCCGAAACCTTGCTGGAGAGCCGTGTACAACTCCCAAATGAGAACGTCGGGATGTACACAGAAGAAATGACGCTCCTGTTTCGTCATGCTGACCCCGCTATGTCCGAGGAGAAGAAGCTTCGCTTCCTGATGCGGGGAGTTAAGCAGGAACTGTTCGCCGGCCTTGTACGCAACCCACCCACCACGGTCATGGAATTCGTCTCAGAGGCCACGACGATTGAAAAGGCCCTCGAAATGCGTACGAGGCAGTACAACCGCCGCATTCCGACGACGAACTACGGCGAGGTTCAGTCATTTCAATCGCACGACTTGCGCGAGACTATACGAGCGATCGTGCGGGAGGAACTGCGCAGGCTGATGCCTTCGCCACAACCTCAAGTGGATTCGATTGCAGACATTGTCCGCGAGGAAGTTCGACAGTCGCTCGGAATACCCGAAGCACCGCAGCCTCAGCCGGAAGCTATGAGCTACGCCGCTGCAGTCCGCCGCAACGCTCCCCCCAAGGCCGCGTCATGAAGCTGCACCACAACAGTTCCGCCGCCAGACTCCGCCGTTATCACCATCGACGCCATACCGCCCGCCAACCGCCCAGCGCTACTCTCCGAGGAAGACAGACGTTTGGCGGGCCCCCTGACAACCGCCCGCTGTGCTACCACTGTGGAGAAGCCGGCCACACATACCGCCGCTGCCAGTACCGCCAAATGGGCCTACGCGGCTTCGCCGTCAACGCAGCGCCCCCACAGCACGGCGAGCGACCACGCGACATCGCCGACTACTTGACCAGCACTGAACAGGCACCTCGACGGTCATCGCGTTCACCATCGCCCGGCCGCTACATGTCGCCGCACCGCCGGCAGTACACTGGCCCAAACCGGGGCCGGTCGCCTAGCCCGTACCCGGAAAACTAGGGGCAGCAACCGTTGGAGGTGCGGTTGCTGTACGACGAACTAACGAAGACCCTCCGCCGACGACGACGACGCGACGAAACCCGCTGAACACGACGCGAAGCAGACAGAGCGCTGCCGACGGAAGCTTGCGGACTGAGGAAAACCTGAGAACGCAGCATGGAAGCAGCGCAACAATTCGACATAGCCGTGATCCGACGCCGCGACCTAACCGCAACGCAAGGCGACGGACTAGCGACCTCGACGTTCTCATCGACGGCCACAATGTCACAGCTCTCGTCGACACCGGAGCCGACTATTCCGTCATTAGTGGGACGTTCGCCGCGAAGTTGAAGAAAGTGAGGACTGCTTGGGAAGGCCCTGAAATCCGGACAGCCGGAGGCCACCTAGTAACGCCGGCAGGAATCTGTACAGCGAGAGTCACCATTAACATCCGGATTTATCCCGCGAGCTTCGTCGTCCTACAGCGCTGCTCGAGAGATGTCATCCTTGGTATGGACTTCCTAGGCCTTCACGGAGCAGTCATCGATCTGAGATCCAAGTCGATAACGCTATCCACCGAAAAAGCACTACCGCCGCACACGCCGTCAGGGAAGCACGCCTTGAATGTGCTCGAAGACCAAGTCACCATTCCCCCCTGCTCCAGCGTCAGCATTTCCGTCGGCACTCGAAAATCAATAGACCTTCAAGGCGTCGTTGAAGGCGACCAGCACCTGTTAATCAACCGCGAGATTTGCGTCGCCAGAGGAATAGCCGAGCTGCGAGGAGGGAAAACATCAGTGATGCTCACGAACTTCAGCAACGAATACAAGCACGTGAGCAAAGGCACGACGGTTGCCTATATCGAAGAAATTGTGGAAGCCAGCAACGCTTTCACCCTCGCCGAGTCTATCGAAGCTACTACGACGAACGAACATCATCAACTAGCCTTCGACGTTAACGCGCGCCTTCCGACGCATAAGCAGGAAAAGCTCAAAACCCTGCTCCTGCAATACAAGGACTGCTTTTCATCGTCGTCAAGAGTTCGACAGACCCCAGTCGCAAAACATCGCATCATAACCGAAGAAAGTGCCAGGCCACTTCGTCAGAGCCCGTACAGAGTTTCGGCGCGAAAACGCGAGGCCATAAAGAAACAAGTCGACGAAATGCTTCGCGACGACATCATCCGGCCTTCAAAGAGTCCGTGGGCGTCGCCTGTGGTGTTAGTGAAGAAGAAAGATGGGACCCTACGTTTCTGCGTCGATTATCGTCGCCTGAACAAAATCACAAAGAAAGACGTGTATCCTCTCCCACGAATAGACGACGCCCTAGATCGACTCCACAACGCCAAGTACTTTTCCTCGATGGACCTCAAGACGGGCTACTGGCAAATCGAAGTCGACGAGAGAGACCGAGAAAAACTGCCTTCATTACACCGGACGGTTTGTTCGAGTTCAAGGTCATGCCCTTCGGCCTTTGCTCGGCGCCTGCGACTTTCCAACGGGTTATGGATACAGTACTGGCTGGCTTGAAGTGGCAAACATGCCTCGATTACTTGGACGACGTCGTTGTGTTTTCCTCGAACTTCGACGAACACCTCGAGCGTCTTGAATCAGTACTTGAAGCAATCAAGAGCTCCGGACTAACCCTGAAGCCGGAAAAGTGCCGCTTCGCGTACGAGGAGCTCCTATTTTTGGGTCACGTGATCAGCAAGACTGGAGTGCGCCCAGACCCGCAGAAAACAGCTGCCATCACCGCCTTCCCGCCACCCACCGACAAGAAGGCGGTTCGCCGATTTCTCGGCCTGTGCGCCTATTACAGACGCTTCGTCGAGGACTTTTCAAGGATCGCCGAGCCACTAACGCAGCTCACGAAGACTGACGTCGAGTTCCGGTGGGAAACGGCGCAAGTTAAAGCATTTCAGGAACTGAAACGACGCCTGCAGACGCATCCGATACTTGCGCATTTCGACGAATACGCCGAGACGGAAATCCACACCGACGCAAGTGCCTTGGACTCGGCGCCGTTCTTGTGCAGAAGACTAACGGAGAAGAAAGGGTTATCAGTTATGCTAGCCGGTCGCTCTCCAAAGCAGAAGGCAACTATTCCACAACAGAAAAAGAGTGCCTTGCCATTATCTGGGCTACGTCAAAGTTTCGCCCCTACTTCTATGGAAGGCCCTTCAAAGTTGTGAGCGACCACCATGCCTTGTGCTGGCTAGCTAACTTGAAGGACCCTTCAGGTCGTCTCGCACGATGGAGTCTGAGACTTCAAGAATTCGACATCACCGTCGTTTATAAGTCCGGACGAAAGCACTCTGACGCCGACTGCCTGTCCCGTGCCCCCGTTGATCCACCGCCGCAGGACGACGAAGATGGTGACTATTTCTTGGGAACTTTAAGCGTTGATGACTTCGCCGAACGACAGCGCGCCGATCCGGAACTCAAGGGCCTTAGAGAATACCTCGAGGGCAAGGCCACCGTGGCTCCGAAGGTATTCAGACGAGGACTGGAGTCGTTTTTCTTGCGGAACGGCGTTCTTCTAAAGAAAAACTTCTCGCCACGTCGGGCCGACTCCCTCCTCGTGGTACCTTCAGCGTTAAGTCCAGAAGTTCTGGATGCTCTGCATGACGACCCGACGGCTGGACACCTTGGATTTTCCCGCACGCTGGCGAGGATACAAGAAAAGTACTACTGGCCTCGCCTCACTGCCGACGTCACCCACTACGTGAAGACTTGCCGAGATTGTCAGCGACGGAAGACACCACCCACTAGGCCAGCCGGACTTCTGCAACCCATCGACCCACCTCGCCGACCGTTCCAGCAAATCGGCATGGACTTACTGGGGCCGTTCCCGACGTCGAATTCCGGAAACAATTGGATCGTCGTGGCAACGGACTACCTCACCCGCTACGCCGAGACAAGGGCCCTGCCCAAGGGCAGTGCCACCGAGGTAGCAAAGTTCTTCGTCGAGAACATCGTACTGCGTCATGGCGCCCCAGAGGTCCTCATTACCGACAGAGGTACGGCCTTTACGGCGGACCTAACTCAGGCAATCCTGAGGTACAGCCACACAAGCCACCGCCGGACTACGGCGTACCACCCACAGACCAATGGCCTGACCGAGCGTCTCAATAAGACCATCGCCGACATGCTGGCCATGTACGTCGACGTCGAACACAAGACGTGGGACGCCATCCTTCCGTACGTGACCTTCGCATACAACACGGCCTTGCAAGAAACGACGCAGATGACGCCATACAAGTTGGTCTACTGAAGGAGCCCGGCAACGACGCTCGACGCCATGTTACCGAACGTGACCGACGAGGAAAACATCGACGTGACTGCCTACCTACAGCGCGCCGAAGAAGCACGACAGCTCGCCGGCCTGCGGATCAAGAATCAACAGACGACCGATAGCCGCCGCTACAATCTTCGACGACGCTTCGTGGAATACCAGCCCGGCGATCGTGTTTGGGTGTGGACGCCGATACGCCGACGCGGACTAAGTGAAAAACTTCTGCGACGCTACTTCGGACCGTACAGGGTACTTAGACGTCTCGGCACACTCGACTACGAGGTTGTCCCCGACGGCATTACGAACTCTCAACGGCGCCGTGCGCGACCTGAAGTCGTCCATGTTGTGCGCCTCAAGCCGTTTTACGCGCGTTAGTGAACCTGAGGACTCTACTTTTTTTCATTGGACTTTCTTGCTTGTGCTTATTGTTTATTGTGCTTTCTTGATTTATTTATTGTTGCATGCATTTTCCCCCCGTGTTCTGTTTTAAGCATCGGGACGATGCTTTTTCAGAGGGGGGCATTGCCACGCGCGTTTCTTTTCACTGTATTCGGTTTCCGCCCACAAAGACTATCAGCAGTACTCGGCGCAGACCGCGCCTTATTGTTCCAGAAGCTTCTCGCTTGTAGTAGATCGTTCTGTTAAGATTGCACGCAAGACGCTAACACTCAAGATTATTCCAGAGCTTCCGCGACGACTAAGTGATAAGGCTAGAATGTTCGACGCGTGCGTTATAAAAGCCGGTGCGTTCCAGCGATGTACAGTTTGATCGACGGCCGACGGCTTGTTCGCCGCTATCACTGCCAGTGTGTAGTGCTGTAGCCTGACCTTCAGTTTTCCGGCCACAAGTTCGGCCTAATAAAGAGTTTCTTCTTTGACACGCCGACTGTAGCCTTCGTCGACGTCACGACCACGTGACACTATATAGGACTGGACGTCTCTCTGGCGATGCCGGTGTCAGTTCATCAAGACCGTGCGACAGACTACTTCTCTGTAGGTGCCTATAAATGTCTAGCTTGTAAGCACAGATCACGTTTTAAATCTTATTTTCTCCTGGCATTTTATATCATTCCATTGTGCACATATCAGCCAAGTGGAAAGTTTCTCTGATTTATCTGTCGGTGCCTTTCATACCTTATTCTTGTTTTATGTGCACGTGTTGCTGAGAATCACTTGCACGGTATTATGTGGCAACGATATAAAATGGGACCATAAGAAATACACTTCGTACATGATCTGCATCGTGTAAGCTATGCGTTTAAGGTGGCATTTCGTAGACCACATGAGGTGTATATATATATATATATATATATATATATATATATATATATATATATATATATATATATATATATATATATATATATATATATATATATATATGTCAAAGTCTGGTGGACCAGACTTTGACAAAGTCTGGTCCACCAGACGAAACGTTAGTAGGAATATACAATGCCAAACCAACGAAAGTCGTATTTTCTTTCTTGTTCATAATTCTATCGGGGTCCGCGTGATTCTTTTCCCACTATATATATATATATATATATATATATATATATATATATATATAAACAAACAATGAAGTGCTAACATCGGACCCGGAAGTAAAGGTTCAAGAAATATATCAAGCACGTAGGAAAAATTGTTCTGGGAAGGACTGACGTTTCGGCCGCGGGACCGGACTCCGACGAAGACCGGTCCCGCGGCCGGAACGTCAGTCCTTCCCAGAACAGTTTTTCCTACGTGCTTGATATATTTTTAACAAGAAAGTGTTTTATGCCGGGGTCCACCAAGACGTTAGTGACGTATTTCCGTCACGGAAATGACGTTGTAAAATTAACGCTGCCAAATGAGAAAGAAAAATATCAGAAAAAGTTTCCCCGCCGAGCGTCGAACCTCTGACTCCTTGGGCCGCGACGAAAAGCGCCCGATGCTCTACTGACAGAGCTATTTTTTAGGGGGCGAAGCTTCTTAGGGTGTGGGTCTGTCCCTTCTCTGTAGTAGTAGTAGGAAGGTAGGTAGGTAGCCATGTGTAGTGGAATGTACCCACTCCACGTGATAAAGATGACGATGACGCAGTATAGTGGAATGTACCCACTACACGTGATAACGATGAAGTATAAGTGCGTTCCAGTATAGTGGAATGTACCCACTGCACGTGATAACGATGACGATGACGCTGATGACCATGAAGTATAAACGCGTTCCAGACCACACATTCTCTTTCTGCCATGGATGAAAACGATCGAGCTTCGCCCACTGATCATCATTCACTTCGTGGATATCGCGTGATTTTTTTTTTCTTTATTAAACTGAGCTATCGAAGCAGTTGCAAGTTGCAAGGCTCTCTACAAACGTGCCTTATATCTCTCACACAATCTCTCCCGCATGGTGCTCTCTGTTGGAGAGGTGGAGTGGTGCCGCCGTCTGTGACCAGTGAAGAGAAGTAATGCGGCATGACACTTATTATACTCGGCGACAGCTTCTCTTGACAGCACTGTGGAAGCTACAGAACCAAAGTGCATGTCTGCTGCCGCGTCAAAAAAATAGTACTGAAGTTTATTGATAATTTTTTCATTTGCCTTGCTGAAATAAATACTGCTTTATTTATTATGAGACTTAAACAGTTGCGGGAAGTTGCAGGCAAAATACAGTTATCGTTCACCGTGCAAGAATTCTTTCCTTTTCTCAGACAGCACCACCTTTCCAGCCCACCCGTTTTCCAAGGAAACATGGCGTCCGTGACGTCACTGTGCGGCCGCATACGCGTTCTTTAGTTCTCCAAGAAAATATACTCGTAATAGGACACTAAAATGTACACTGAACAATCGAAATGTTTCTCACATTCATAATTTTCAAGTATGTGTTTTTCTAAACGCGTTAACGATGCGAGCGAGCAAAACCGAAATCAGCCGCAAGTTGCCGAACGACTTGCGGAGCAACACAAATGTGTGGAAGCCCCGCCTCCGTAGCCTCCGCTCCAATGTCAAGATAAGTTGTCGCCGAGTATAGCACCGATAGAGGGCGATTCGTCGACGACGCAGTTAAAGCATGGCGTTCGAGATTGCGTGCCTGCCGGCGCGCAATCTTGGAGGCCATGGTTAAAGCTTCTCGATAGCAGTGAAAAACCCTGGCCTCGCTAGCATCGGTGAGTCGCCGACGCAGTTATGTTCTTTGCCTTTCGCTTCGCGTTAGCGTGTGACAGCTCGTTGTCGGCATGGTTATCGGAGTCGTGCAGCGTCTACGTGCACCAATGGTGTTTCGGCACCGACTACGTCGGGTGAGATTGCACCGACTAATAAAACTGCTGCAGTAAGCACTGCAGCAAGGCAACGATGTAGACGGGCGAATGTCGTGCCTTGCTGGAGCGAGACAGAGCCCAGCGGGACGTGGAACGCCCGCACGCGTTGGCGGCTCCAGCTATGAACCTCTGCCTCCAGCGTCGCTGAAGCGCACTGTGGTAGTGTATGCATGAGCGCCTGCGTAGGTTACCCTATTACTCAGAAGCGCACACCTTGCCCTTTCTCTCCTTAATAGACGACGCTTTGAAGACGCCCATATCAAGTACCAGTGGTTAGTGCGTGCTTGTTATCTTTGCGCGGGATTCACGATACGCTGTGTCCAGGTATGCGTTAAATATTTCAGCTACCACATCGGTTAAATCATGATCATGGGCCGTAGTCGTCGCGATGGAGATGTGCCACTAGGCGTCAGCGTGGGTGTGTTCACGTCAAACGATGCTATAGCTGCCAAACACCAATAGACATTCTACAAGCTCTCATATATCACTAAACAATAAGCACCACTTCTGTGAGTACGTTTCACTGTATTGTTATACCGATTCCTATACGGAGGGATCAGCCATGTTTTTTTTTTCTATATATATATATATATATATATAGATATATATATATAACTGCTTACAAACTGCGCTAATATGTGATATAAATGTCACCACCCTGTCGTTTCGCCGTAGGAAAGTGAAACCTTGCCTCTTTCACACGTTCTACCACTATCATCTAAGCCGTTCTGTCATTCATTGGCACGTCGTTAACATAAACTTACATCTGACATAAATGTGAAGACTATCCTCGCATTCCTGCCCGACGATCGGAAGGCTTTGACATCATTCGTTGCGAAGGCGTGAATGAGTAGAATGGCTCGCCTCCTGTAAGTGTGGCCATCTTATCACATAATGTATGCAAATTTTTGTTACGCGACATCGTCTACAAGAATCTCACCCTTCGTGTAATACCTCTCGATCAGGGGCCTTTGAGGTATTCAGAACAAATATTGAGGTATAATAATTGTCGAGGTTTTACGTCCCAAAAGCGCGATATAATCATGAGGGACGCCGTAGGAGAAGGCTCCAGAAATTTCGACCACCTGGGGTTCTTTAACGTGCACTTAAATCGAAGCAGAAGGGCCTCTGGCGTTTCGCCTCCATCGCAATGCGGCCACCGTGACCGGGGAGTCAATCCCGCGACCTTCGGGTCAGCAGTCGAGCGCCATAATCAATATACCACCGCGTCGGGTTGTTAAAGGAATACGGCGGCCCCGCTTAGCCAATGTGCACCAATGCTTCCGAGATAGGAGATTTCTTCGGAGACGCTTGCAAGCGCTGCATGGAGCTTCTAAGACGCGGAGTCAAACACGAGCATCTTAAGGAGTGCGGAGGGCCAGCGACCGATAAGTTCCTTTTTCTTCTGAAGGACCCGCATTGGTGCTGTATACTTTTGAACAACTGCTGTTGAGGGTCACTGTACTCCGCAAAAAGAAAGGCATCTGGCGCTCGCATAAACGGACACTCACGGCCGCGTACACAGGGCCACACGTCAAAGTTTTGTTGTTTGCGGTATGTACGGTCCTCTAGAACAGCACTTGGGCTGTTCAACGTCAGCGGTTGTACGAAGAAACGGGGTGAATGAAATTGCCGTGGTTTCCGTGTGGTTACGGCGTTCCGCTGCTGAACACGAGGTGGTCGGCTCGGTTCTTGGCCGCGGCAGGTTAATTGGGGTCGAACGGAATTTAAAAAAAATTCACAGCATATCCACGAGGTGAATGATGATGAGTGGGGCGAAGCTCCGGAGGGAATCATCGGTAAAACCGTGAATCTTCCGTGTATCGCCCCATGAATCATCATATAAAGAGTGAGAAACACTGTGTGTATATATTAAACATCAAACTTTTATTATTCTTAATGAGATGATGTTTGGCTTTCGAGCCGGCCCAGCGTACGGGCGTTGTCTCTTGTCTCTCCTTGACAATGGCGCAGTCGTCGAACATGAAGCTTTAAGGCAGACGCCACCTGTGCTCGTGCGTCCTCGGCGTTCCGGACAGGCCCTCCCAGGAAAGCCGTCCACGCTTCCTCGGCCATGGAACCCGCCCACCTGCCACCGCACCAACCACAGTTCGGGGACAGCGTCTATGCCTCCTCGTCACCCCGTAACCTTCCGGCTCTGCGAACGCCGACCGGGGACGGCGTCCAGGCCTCCTTGGCGGCTCAACTTTCATTCATCGGCGCCGCGATACCAGTTCACGCTACGGCACCACACGGGCTCCTCTCGTCTGGGAACGTGGTTAACGCTCCCATCGGCGCGGTTCCCGTGAAGTGGACTCTATCATCCCATCGGCCTCCAACGGACGCCGTCCACGCGTCCTTGGCTATGGGTTGTGCCGCCGTGAGTACCGGAGCCGCCGAATGCTCCGCAGATACCGGCTGCCCTGGTTTTGCATGCGACTCACACGAGAGCACTGTGGAGCTGACTACCTACTCTCTGGTGAAGTTCACCTCACCGTTGATCACGATGGAGTCCACCTCCGGTGCTCGACTCCGAGTACCGCGTCGGCCCGACGATCCCAATTATAACAGCGCCATCTATCCTCTTTAATCGTCAACTATACGAAAACCACTAACGCCATCTAGTGATATTATTTCCAAGGACATATACACACAACGCCATCTAGTGAGCAATTCTTAAAACTAACTAGAAGTGGCTACTACAACATACTATTACAGAGGAGGGAACGACCCACACCCTAAGGAGCTTCGCCCCTAAAACGCTCGTTTGCCTATCCACTGAATCCCACGTTTTAATAGCGTAACATCTGGCATAAAGTGATCTGTAGGTAATGGTAGAGTTGTAATAAAAAAACCGCCAGGCCTGCGCGGAACGCGCAGCACAGCCACAGCGAAAGCTGGGAGAGCGGTCTTTTTAGAGCCTTTTTTAAACACTCTTGGGGCAACTACTACAAGCGCACTTGCATGGTACCCACTACGCCATAAATCATCATAATTTTTGTGTAGTGGGGAAGCGTCTACTATGCCATTATTCGTCATTCTTCAGAAAAGCGTGGTACCCGCTACACTCTTGTAACGCATTATGTGCACTTTGTTGATGCTGTGACTGACGACGATGAAGAATTTTGCCTGAGGCTTTTGTAATGGGTTGGAGCATTGAACGCGCCACTCGTTACGCAATTCGCATTGCGTGACGCCTGGTTCTTATTTTACTATTCTAAAACGCTTTACAACACACGTTAACGCGATTCCTTACCCGACATGAAGCCTGCATAGGGTCAGTTTGCACCGCAGTTTCAAGCAGCGGCGTAGCTCAGTGGTAGAGTGCTGGGCTGCCACGCAGGAGACCCGGGTTCGATTCCCATTCTGTCATAGGTGTTTTTTTAAATGCGGATAATTTCTTTGCGTACTGTAAGCACTTTTGCGTTTCTATCTACGTATCTATCTATCTATCTAGCCGCCTACGTCTGGGTGCTCTCGTGATCGCCTCCTTAACACGGGGTAGACCAAAATTTGTATGGGAGGGAAAGAGGTATTGACGAATATGTCTAGCTGGTCATGACATGACTAACGTGAAAATCCTGCCGCATATGTCGTCAAACCCTTTCCTGCAGATACGTGTGGCACATACCCGTATACCACGGGCCGCGGTATGCAGGTATGCGCCACAGGTCTTTGACAATTTATGTCGACCCTGGAATGGTGAGGACAGACATTAGTAATTTAAACGCGAGAGCGCTAAGAAAAACTAACGTCGGCTCCGTTGACCTGACGAATGAAAATAATAAATATCATGGTTCCAGCAGGAATCGAACCCAAGCAATCTGCGTGTCAACCAAGTATTCTACCACAGAGCCACGCCAGATTTCGGAACTGCTTTGGAAAACGACCCTATGCAAGCGTAATGTTGGTGAAACGTCAGTTGTGGTTCCAGTGCTGGCTATCTAACTTTATAAACATTACATATGTACTCCTATGAGGCAGGCGTCATGTCGGGTTAACGTCAGTTGTATACTTAAGCGACATCCACTGTAGTTGGTCTACGAAGCACTATCCAGGGCTAGCATCCTCGCAAGCACAAGTGCTACATATCGGCTCACCGCTTCTCGTGTTGGTAATACCCATGTTTCTGTAGGCATCATTATGCAACTGTAAACAACTAGTTATATAAAACATATGCGACTGTTCAACATATGTCTGTGCATACAACATTTGTACATATATTTAACGTCATTTCGTAACGTTTCGCTCAATAAGAAAATTACAACCCAGACACCTTGCCTCCGCATGCTTCGCATAACATCGATTCCCATGGTACTTGGGATCTGCCAAATTTTTGTTTTTTAGTTTTTTTCTTATTTCGTGCGATATTGGTTATACGGACACCGGCGGCGGCGGCGGACAACTACGGCGCAGGAACGACCCTTGTTGTGATCTCATAACAGCTTTCGCTGCAAAATACTAAGTTATTATCCACTGTTTGTATAGCACGGAGCTACGTTGAATAGTTATGCAAATTGTTTTAGAAAGAAAGTTGCAGTCGAAGACTACCTCCCGGTCCGGGTTTCGAGACAGGGCCAAAGGCTTTCCGGGGCAATCGCTCTAGCAACTGAAATAATAACGAGGCTAGCAGATAATAGCGTGCGTGCAAATTAGTAAACTCGAAGCACGGGCACACTGCACATATTGCAGATCTAAGGAGCCCTGCATGCATGGTCGGAGAAGGTTTTTCCACCTTACATATTTCAGGCTTGTAAAGCGTTTCTGTAACTTGGTCTTTAGCATGCGTCAAATAAAGTTCACACACAAGCCTGGGCAAACCTATAAATGTGCGTGAAAAAAAAAAATGACAATCCTAACTAAGCTCGAGAAAACTGAAGCATGTTGGGAATGTTAGGATGGTCGTATTTTTTCGTATACGCCTACATTTTTGCACGCGCATATGATTACTCCTTAATGGACTTATTTAGTATGAAAAAAATCTCGCGGAACGAAAGTTCGTGTTAGCATCTTTTTTTTTTTTTTTTTAATTTCGAAAACCATGCTCACATGCAAGTTTGCACCGTGTATAAAGTCTAACAGTTAATGATGGTAAGGGTCCACGGATCCAGCGGTTGAGGATCGGGTGGTCGGCCAGGCCTGGGGCCCGTTGTACGGAGGCGGCGAAGATGGCTTAATCGTAGGCCTGTGCAAGTCCCCAACAAGTGTGTGGACCCCGCTACGGTGGTCTAGTGGTTATGGCGCTCGACTGCTGACCCGAAGGTCGCGGGATCGAATCCCGGCCGCGGCGGCTGCATTTTCGATGGAGGCGAAAATGTTTGAGGCCCGTGTACATTAGATTTAGGTGAACGTTAAAGAACCCCAGGTGGTCAAAATTTCCTGAGCCCTCCACTACGGCGTCTCTCATAATCATATCGTGGTTTTGGGACGTTAAACCCCAGGTATTATTATTATTAACAAGTGTGTGGCAGTCACATCGGGGATTGGTGCGTCACAAAATGTCAACTCTTGGGAGAATATAGCGTGTTGCGCATCAGGACAAAAGTAGACGGATGCAGTGTAAGATAAAAGCTGATCAGTGATGAAGTTTCTCGGTTGTTGGCGATACAGCTTTCGAGCTATCTTCACGCAATGGCTTCAACGTGCGAACGCCCACACCTGTGCACGTTTCGAGTGCGGCGCTTTCACCTCATCGACGTCATGAGTTGACACGTTGGCACGTACACAGCATTAACCTTGCCGGAGCACGCTCAGGCACACGTCCCTTAGATGATAACACTACGTCAAAAGATTGCAGAGTCGAAGTTTTTTTCCGTACACGCCGTGATATCTTACAGGTGTCGCGCTGTTGATTGCGAGGACGCGGGTTCGGTTTGCAACCACGGTGGATGGATTTCGATGTGGGCGAAGTGCAAAGACACCCGTGTACTCCGTTTTAGGTGCGCGTTAAATAAACCCAGGTGGTCTATATTAATCCGAAGTTCGTGCCTCGTAATCACAGCGTGCCTCGTTATGATTTCGAGGTTATGACAGCTAAAATTTCATAATTACATTCACTGCAAGGTTCTTGTGCGTGTGTTATTAGAGAACGATGCGTTTCTCCTACTGCGCTCGCATGTTCTACTATGCTGGCGCAAGAAATAAACAAAGGAAAAAAAATAACGAAGCCTTTGTCAAAGGCGATTTTATACGGTCACTTAATTCGAACACTTCAAGCTGTTCCGCTCTTGCTATTTTTATTGATTCGAGGAATCTGCCGCTGCAAGCGCGCATATAGGGCATGATACTGAAGGCAAAGCCCGAAGTGTGAGTGAATGTCCAGACGTTCGGCCAAATACCATGCCTTGGCTCAAGATGATTCATTCAGTTTTTATAGCGCGCGGGAAAAGGTCGTCGGTAATAGTAATAATATGTGGGGTTTTACGTCCCAAAAGCATATGATTATGAGAGACGCCGTAGTAGAGGGCTCCGGAAATTTCGACCATCTAGTGTTCTTTAACGTGCACTGACATCGCACCGTACACGGGCCTCTAGCATTTCGCCTTCATCGAAATGCGATTGCCGCGGCTGGGATCGAACCCGCGACCTTCGGGTCATCAGCCGAGCACCATAACCACTGCTCCACCGCAGCGGACAAAAAAAGAAAAAAAAAAGTCGTCGGTGTAAATGCCACTCGCTTTTCTGCATAATGCGATCATCTCCATTGGGTATGAAATGTTCTGTGTAAAAAATTGGCCGCGTATCTACGTGCTTCGCTGCAAATGTCGTCGAAAGACGATAGTTTTGTGCCGGCTGTAGTACTATGTTTTGCCTTGCCTCAGACAGCGCCTACTCTACGTTGAATTGGCTGCATCTGGCTGGCATTGATAAAACACTAGGGTCTTTAGAATTGCGTACCTATGTATTTTCTAATAAAAGAACACACGACCTGACACTAACATATTAATGTTGCGCCTCAGGTATGCGTAGTATTTGCTTTTTGATCGAATATGGTTCACAAGTATGAAGGCAAACACCAGTTCAAGATGACTGGGCGTTCCAGAAAGTGGTTCAACTTTGGCCGAGTAGCTGAATCAGGTTACCGACAGACAGACAGACAGACAGACAGACAGACAGACGGAAAGACCAAAATTTTTGCGTTCAAGTATCCCAAGAAAGACTCACGTCTTTAAAATTGTCGGGTAGGTGGGTAAGAGAATACGCAATCTGTACAATTATTATTTTGGGTGGCTTGATAGAGGAGCAATTTTTTTGACGAAGTCTTCATCTCAACGTCGTTCGTGCTTCACTGCATAAACTTTTAGATGTGGCGTAGCCAGATAACATGCAGCGGCGTTCCTAAACGTCGTTTTCTGCATACGTATGAAAAAGTTTCTATACTAATAACTGATGACGAAATATACTGAAATAAGCGTGCGTGGTCGTTTACTTAGGATTAGATGTAATTAACTGGTTCACAAAAAGCACTGTCACTTGATAAGAGAGAGATAGAGAGAGACAGCAAGAAGAGGAAAGGCGAAGGAGGTTAGCCATATGAGTGTCCGGTTTGCCACCCTGCACTGGGGATAAGAAAATGGGGAATGGAATGTTCAAATATTGAATAGAATACAGTGTGACAAGTCGTTCGTTACTTGACTTGGTTTTTTGTAGGTTCAGTATTTCAAGAAATATTTCGTGCCTTATATCAGAAGCTTGCGTGACGCCAGGGTTCTGCGTTTAAACATACCTGTGAGTATCTGGCGTATAATCGAATAAAAAGAGAGAGAGGGAAGAGAGAGAGAGTGAAATAAACTTTATTGTGCCACCAGGCTTGAGCCCAAAGGTGGACGAGCTCATCAGTACAGGTAGCCATGGCTCACTGCTGCCGCTCGAGCCACCACCAAGCCTAAAACTCCAACTCTGTAACTTTTTGTTCCTAAACAGGTGGGTTCCAGTGGCGTAGCCGGGGGGGGGGGGGGTTGGGGGGGTTCAAACCCCCCCCCGAAATTTTAGTTTTGCTTGCGTATATATGCACGCACACATACAAACGCACGCACGAACATACATAAAGTATGGTTGAACCCCCCCCAAAAAAAAAAATTCTGGCTACGCTACTGGTAGGTTCTATTTACTCTTCTCTCTTTTGTATATTTCTCGAAATTGACCAGTTTTACTGAGAAGCTCTTTATAATCCGGAGGGAATGTTACAATGAAACGGCCCACACAGTTTCATTGTAATAACCAAAAAAAAAGCAGCCCTCACTGCTGTCAGGGCTGCGTGTTTAAAAGTTTCATGAAAGCTTGTGTAAAAAAAAAGGATCATGCTGGAGACCTATCTGATTCTCAAATTAAGCTTGCTTCATCAAGCGTGAGCTGCTTGCCCGGTAAAACCAAGCCCACGCGAAACAGCGAAACGCGTCAGCGAGTGATTAAGCCGTGTTGACGGACAAAATGTTCGAACGAGTGTTTTTTCGCGAAGCATCGAGTTATAATGAAGAAAATAAACTTCACTATTTCGTGGCTATATTCCGCCCAAGAAGACAAAACATGACCGAGAAAAAAAAATGTCCATTAAAAAAGTTACTTTGTAGCGAATACTATGCAGATAGGGAATCCTCTCGAACTGTAGCACTATGTGCTTTGTGCCATGCAGCAACGTTGTTAGATCCGGAGGTAGTCTGTCTATTCAGCAATGACGAACGAACTGTTACTTCCCTATTGCAACAAGAACAGAGTTATAGAAGAAAAATTGATGAATTTGGAAACAATCAAACTTCGGTGCGCTGATCGCGTTAGGAAGTCCCGATGAAAAGTTATGTAAAAAAGAGACGTGAGTTGACAGCAGACGAACTAGACTGGCCTCTGTAAAACAATGAGAATTGTGAGTTGAAGCTGGTTCCTGCTTTTTTTTTTTCTTTTGTTAGAACACCACGCTCTGCCGCGGCTGCCAAGTTAGTTTACGAGGCCGTTCCGTTATTTTTTGTTTCGCTGAGCATGTCTATCGTTGTATCGCCATTGTTTTGTTTCTGTAATCGTGTCATAGTTTCGCATAGTCGCCGTTTCGAACTAGGCCTAACTGCTCCGGCCGTTTGTTAGCCTCTCGTTTCGAACTGTTTTGAATTCGAGCGGCCCTTCCCCAAAAAACACACGATTCACTCCGTTTCTGCTTCCCGACAATTCATTTTCTCGCTTTTAAGCCAAGGCCGTATACATTCTCTATTTTTTTCGCCCGCTAAATCTTCTTCATTATTTCTCGGCTCGGCGCTGTAGCCTCTTCGGGGCTTTATATACAAATCCGCACTCTCTTACAGATACCATATATAAAGAATTGCGCGTATTTTTTTTAGATTCTTTTCGCGCGCCTTGTTTTTAGAATCGCGCGAATGGGCGCACGGAGCGTGAGCTTAGGGAGGCTTTGATGAGCGGATCACCGCTGCACGAATGCGCGTATAGGGAGCGACAGACGTGTCATTATTGTTTTTCAGCGTACAAAAGCGGAGTGAAACGAAAGATAAAAGGAAATGGGAGACAAAGCCCGGTTTTGATAGACATGCAAATCAGTCATTCAGTGGCGCACAAAGCGCGCTGGAATACGAGCTTCCGCGACACATTGTTGTGTGCAACGCCTCTTTATTTTATTTCTCCTCACTCTCTTCGTCCCGACTGCGTGGAAGAGCCGGTTTTGTGTCGCCTGCTGCTGCACGCTTCTTTCCCTTTCGCTCCTCCCGACCGTCGTCACACCTCCCCAGCTTCTTCCTTTTATTTATTTTAATGTTTTCGCGTCTGTGTGTCAATCTTAGCTGTTTCTTTCTTTCGTTTTTTTGTTGCTATAGTTTCTCTTCAACCCACTCACTCGCACGAGCCACGTGCATGCATCAGTGTGTGGAGGAGGAGTTTGCCCTGGACTTTCCTTTGTGGCTCGCCCGTTGTATTATAACGAGGCCTTTGTGCGACACTTGATGAGCGTCGCGGCTTTCGATTCTGAGCTTTCGTATATCTATCTATCTATCTATCTATCTATCTATCTATCTATCTATCTATCTATCTATCTATCTATCTATCTATCTATCTATCTATCTATCTATCTATCTATCTATCTATCTATCTATCTATCTATCTATCTATCTATCTATCTATCTATCTATCTATCTATCTATCTATCTATCTATCTATCTATCTATCTATCTATCTATCTATCTATCTATCTATCTATCTATCTATCTATCTATCTATCTATCTATCTATCTATCTATCTATCTATCTATCTATCTATCTATCTATCTATCTATCTATCTATCTATCTATCTATCTATCTATCTATCTATCTATCTATCTATCTATCTATCTATCTATCTATCCACACACGTGTATGTGGGGGGGGGGGGGGGTAGTCAAGAAGCAATTTCCCGGGGCAACTCCTCGAACAAAAATTATATCTCCACCCGCGAAGTGGCCCGCATTCTCCAAAATTCACGAAGACAACGTTTGCCGCAGAAACGACAGTTTCCTCGTATGGACCCCCCCCGCCCACACGGAGCCTCCGCTTGCGGGCAGCTTACACGGGCAACTTATTAACTTAGTAGCTCCACTTATACGCCGAGCTGCGACGCCTGCCGGCAGTCACGATGTCTCGCACACCTCGAGAGCGACGTGGGAGTGGACGTGGGGGGGGATCACGTCACCACTTTCAGAGACATCACGCAATACTACAGACTGAACAGAGGCCACTATACTCCACCCCACGTCAAACTAAACATGAAACAGGAGGCTGCCTGGAGACACCTAGAGACACACACGTATACCCGAACCCAGCGATCCTTTGCCTCTGCTGACGACGATAAAATAGCGGTGGATGAACGGGGACACAAGAAGAAGACACGCAACACATGCGCCATGTCCTGTTCTTGTGTCTCCGTTCATTCAGCGCTATTTTTTCGTCGTCAGTATGTACCAACAAGCCCAAATTTCAGCAGTTTGCCTCTGCTACCCAGACATATATACATCCGACAAGTGTAAAATGTGCTGAGCCAGAGCGACGCTGCAGCACATGCTGAGGAAGTGTACCTGTAGCGGGAAGCAGTCCCCTACGAACAGGGTAGACTTGGCAGTCTCGAACTGCGAGGCGGCGCGATGGGAGGTGACTCTGCTCAGCCACGACCTCGCCGATCAACTGTGAGCCGTCCGGCCCGCCCAGGAAGCCGACCGTGCCCAAGGACTCGAGGCCGTCACCTAAGGCGGGGTGCTTGTAGCCCCACCCCGCTTAATACCGCCGGACATGTTCAAGAAAGTTTTTACTCACTCACAATCTGAGAAAGAGGTTGATATTGATATGATGGCAATGTAAAGTGCTTGAAAGGGAGACGACAACAGAGGAGAACAAACACAACGATCTTGTTGGATTCTCCTGTATTCAGGTGAAAGCTTTAGGTGCCTCACAAAACGCGATAATTGACCATCGGGGTCGCCGTTCCACGTCGGCGTTACGTATCGGCGGATGTTAACATCAGTGATGCAAAAACCATCACTGATGACGTCGCCATATGACGTCATCATGACGTCATAGACTGACGAAATTTGAGACGTCATCATGACCTGGCCTCACATGATGACGTCATCGCATGACGTCGTCGCTTGGTAAAAGGTGGGCCGATCACGGAGGCAGTGCAGAACCAGGTGTGGTGCAGAAAGCTTGCTATGCCTCCGATCCTGGAGGCCGTGCAAAACCACGTTAGATGCAAAATGATACTTGAGGAGGGCGAGGGAGGATAAATACATCGACTGAGAAGAAAAGAAAAATCCACGTATCTCCACGAAGTGTATCATGACGAGTGGGCGAAGCTCTGGGTATCGTATGGGTGAGTAACCATACGTTACCCGAGCGTTGCCCCATATAATGTAATTTGAGTGACATAAAGTTACACAAAGTGCCATATGTCTACGTTGAAGTCGCCGACTAGTATAAAGGGTTTGGGCTTGTAGGTGTTTTGTATTTTTCTGTTACAATTATAACTAATATTAGTCTATTGTTAAAACATTTTTGTGTCTCACATCCACGCATCTCCCCGTGACAACGGACACTGCGGACGTGGACGGACAAGCCTCGCCCCTAAAAGATGAAGAAGAGGGCTTTCACCTTCGGGTCCTCATAGGCGAATGCATTAGAGACCTTGTGAGTCTTTGTGGTCGTCCTGTCGGACGTTTTGCATTGTCGTCCTTTAGGGCACAAGTTTCGCTATGCCACACCAACAAGGCCGAACACTGGCATTAGGATGATGTCAACGCGATTTTGAGTAAGATTCAGGTTGAATCAAATTGGCCAATCGATAAGATTCGGTTTTAGCGACATGAATAAAGGAATTCGTGAATTTCAGCAAAGGGAGAAGTCGTTGAACGTGTATGCTGTAGTAATGAAAGCCGAACTGGTTGGTGTGAATGCATTGTGGAATATCGCAAAGAAACAGGCGCCCACGCTAGAGAGACCTGTGTAGCATGTGTAGCGCTTGCATCGTCTCTCTAGCCTGCGTCCCCGGGTCTCTTTGCACTATTCCACGAAACGTGTATGCAACGATGTAAATTGGGCTGGTTGAGGGAAATAATGTTGCTCGAATCGGAACCTTACCGCCCTTGTGTTCGCTTTCCAATTTCGGAAATTGCTTCTCGAGCTTTGGTTCTCACTTTCAACATTAACTTTACCTCGTTTTCATAGAGTACTCAATATACTGTTAGTCATAGCTTTCTTTCCTTCTTTCTTGATTCTTCTACTGATATTCAACAATAACCGCTCGAAAAGTCGGGGTTTCATAGAATATATTCCGTCAATTTTACTGTCGGCAGCACCTCAGGCAACCACGGTGGTCCTGATAGAACAATGTTTCAAACACTTAAACAACCACTTCATTGCTGAGCGCTGTTAGCTCTGTTAAATGAGCGCATGTGTGGAGTGACTTTGGCATGAGCGGTGAGGAGACAAGAGGGAGGAATATTTTTTCCAAAATTTCGGGTTTGAGGTGGGGGTGGGGGGTTGTTGAGCTTCTCAAACTTCGCCTCCCCCTGGCTACGCCCCCCGATCTCTAATCGTAAGGGCGCGAACAGTACCACGCGCAACACTTCCGGCGTTTCATTCGGCGCCGATAGTACGCGTATAACAAGTTTTAATGTGCATCCAACTCGCCCTATTCACGCTAGTTGTCCGCAGTCACCCGCTACTCGGTGAACTTATCAATTTTATTTTGTCGGCAAACGTGTTGTGTACACGGGTCCACATGACTGCAATTGGGAGTGACGTGTGCATTTTCGTTCAACACAAGTCTGCTTACACAACGCTAACTTTCGCGAAGCCTTAAAATTGATCGTGCTTGGCTTCAAAAGCAGCGTAGACTCTCGTTAACTCGTTTGGCGAGACGTTCACCTATCCAGCCCAGTGAATTAAGCTACTAACTCGAGGGCATGATCCTGACCGCGATGGCTTTGGGTATATAGAAGATACGTTAAACGTAAACGTTTCTTAACCTCCTGTAATACCCGCCACGGTGGTCTAGTGGTTATGGTGCTCTACTGCTGACCCACAGGTCGCGGGATCGAATCCCGGCCGCGGCGGCCGCATTTTCGATGGAGGCGAAAATGTTTGAGGCCCGTGCACTTAGATTTACGTGCACCTTAAAGAACCCCAGGAGGTCAAAATTTCCGGAGCCCTCCACTACGGCGTCCCTCATAATTATCATTATTACTATGTGTTCAAGTGTGTAGATGCTCGATGGCTGCTTTGAAGTTAATGATACTGGAGGGGTGCACAACGTCAGGAGGAAGGCCATATGAATCTTGCACAGTCTTCACACAAACACACACACACACACACAAAAAAAGATGAAAGGTGCGCAGTGGTGTGAGCAGTTGCCGGGTGCAGCAGCTGCTTGGGGTTGATGCGGTCTCAATGACGATGGGTTGGCCTTGATGGCGGGAGTACGAGGCGATGAGTGATAGTATGTTGCTATGATGAATAAAATACTTTGCTAGTCTTTAGTGACGTCTTCTGGGACTTATTCGAGACTCACCCCCCCCCCCCCCCTCCATAAAAAAGAGAGACAGAGATGGACAGAGCGGGAAGTACCTACTGTCCTAGCGCTTAAGTTTCCATTGTATTTTTTTGCTTGCTCGCAAAATTATCACAGAATAAAAAAAAGAAAATTCAGCGCGGGTGTGACTGCTTGGGTCACGCTCATCCTTGCGAAGATCCGGACGCGCTCGTCAAATGACAGGGTGTGCTTCGGAAGAAAAAAACAAAAAGCGCGACAAAGTACAATGGGATGCGCGTGCATTGAAAAGAGAGAAACAAACAGTTCATTTTGGCCTCGCCCCGTTCGGGCGAAGCAAGCGGCGCACCGAAGCCGCTTGTTACGCCAGCGGAACTGCCGGCCGTATTCAAGTGCAAATTTCGATTCTGTCGCTGCTCGCGAGCTGACTGCTGTAGCGGCTCGCGAGTTCTTCGTCGTCACCCGGTGCCCGTCTAGAGACACGACAAACCAGTATCCCCCCCCCCCCACCCATTCATTGAGGCCTCCCCCATCTGAGGGACGCGCTGCTGTTGCCTCTCAGAGGGAATTGCACTTGGCCACACTCCACAGCTCGCGTTGTCCCCGTCTCCCACTGCTATTTTCTTTCTTTTTTTTTATTTTACTTTTCAATTGGCGTGGTTATTGGATTCTTGCTTCTATTTTGCCCTGTGTCGTTGCCGTTGTTTCTTTTTATAGGCCTCATATTGCTCGTGTGCGTTTCTCACGCTTCACCGCCTCCCGCGTTACCAAACCTTCTACGCCTCCGCCCCCACCTTTTTTTTCTTTTTTTTTTTTTTATCAGAGCCCACCCACAACTGGCTCGCTCAACTGCACTGTACGCACAAAAGCGTCCCGCTGAATACTCCGGCTGATTCTTCTGTAAGAGCTCTGGACCGATCTTCTGTGCGTGTGGGTTTGTTTGCACAAATCCGGGGCAGCCGATGATGATTCGCGCTTTATATATTTCGAGTGGGCCTCTCGAACGAGGTTGTGGCGGATCACTGCGGCCTGTTATACTGGTACACTTCGGCAGCCGACGTGCCACGACTGGCAAATAAAGGAAAGATGAGGGGGGAGGGGAGAGAGAAAAGGAAAGATGGCGTCACGTTTGCAAAGATGTCTAACGCGTATGGTGTGAACTCCAACCCTTGTTCTCTCTGTAAACGGAGTAGCGGTTTTGACTTGCTTGCACTTCCGTGGTGAGGGTGCGATGTTTAACTACTGGTAGGTGATAGGTATGACAGCGGCATAGGCTGAAAAATGGTAATAATAATATCTGGGGTTTTACGTGCCTGAACCACGATGTGATTATGAGGCACGTTGTTTTGGAGGGCTCCGGAAATTTCGACCATCTTGTGTTCTTTAACGTGCACTGATATAGCACAGTTCGCGGAACCTCTAGCATTTCGCCTCCAGTGAAATGCAACCGCCGCGGTTGCATTTCACTGGAGCCGCGACTTTCGAGTCAGCAGCCGAGCACCGTAACCACTGCTCCAACGCGGCGGACCCGCAATATTGTGAGCTTCAGTGCCGCTACATGTTAAAGGTATACAGAAAAAGTGTTACAACACCGCGGATACTTCAGCTAAATGAAAGTATGAACCAAAAAAGGAAGATACCTTTTTTTTTTCGGGAGTGTTCGTGGTTGACTAGCGCTGGATAGGTGGCGCGCCGAAAAAGGGCGCCTGGCGGTGAGACGCCGCATAACTAAGCCGTTCGCGCAGACGACTCGCCACAGTGTACCGCGGTGAGAGCACGCTCCTGCGCCGTTTCCGCGCTTGTTTTTGGCACAAAGATCTCGAGCAGCCATGGCGTCAGTCGTGCTGCGCTGTGGTTCTGAAAAAAAAAATAACTTTACCTGAAGGCTACTTTTACGGAAAAGCACTCGAAAAACGGAGAGAAGCTCTGCAAAGCGGACTATGTCCATGCATACGGCATCGATAAAACGCCTGTATAGCATAGACATAGCGCCGTGATAGCGACTCCGTCGTCATCATTTTCTAGCTGCGCGCTGGGATCTGTGTCAGCTAATTTAGGCTGACAAGCCTCCATTGATAAGTCTGTGCTACTTCGGTGCCGCGCTGCCCTCTTCTGCAATAAAAAAGAATCACCGCCCAAGCACTCCGAACTGACGGTTAACCAGCGAAGCTGAAACGTGCGGCCACAGGCGGCTGCAGACATCGCAGCCGAAGCCAAAGTTCACAAGGGTAGCGGCTTGGGCTTGTTGGAAGTTCATGACAGTATACTACTAGCGCGGGAACACACGGACAAGAAAGAGGACGACACACTGCGCTGTCTTACAACATTGTTTTATTGCTGCAGCCGTAACATGCGCTTAAATACATGAAGGCGCAACTCAGAAGAAAGGAGGAGGAAAAGGAGGAAATGCATTGACTCAGCAGACATGTAACAGGTGATAACTAACACCCCGAAAATAGCTAAACACTTCTTTTATCAATGATTTTTCACGATCCATCTAAAAAGTTGATTTCACACGGGGCAAGGGCAACGGAAGGGGAGCTGACGCAATCACTGCCCAGCTTTCTGATGCGATCAGCTTCAATGATTTCGCGCGTGAGCTGAGACGGATTTCTCGCCAGCACGTGCGTGCTCGTGAAAATGGGCGCACAGCCGCAATCCCTGCAATGAATACCCAAATGTTTATGCTGATTGTTAAAATTGTTGTGGTGCTCATTAAGTCGCTCATTTAAGCACCTTCCGGTCTGCCCGACATATTTATCACCGCACGACAGGGGGGATTTGATACACCACGGCTGTGGCACAAGACACAGAAGGATCTCTGTGCTTGACAGTGCAGGAACTTTGGGGCTTAGCCGGATTGTTCACTCGCTTGCACATTTTTGCCAGCTTCTCCGGAGCTGAAAAAACCACCGTGACACCCGCACGCTCACCAATTTGCCCACTTGTGGTTGACGCATGAGCTGCCCAGTAATGGCTCCTTACGTTTTCTGGACCTTAGGCTATGCCTTTCAAATGATCACACTTGTTGGCTTTTTGAACCCAGGAGCGAAAAGCCACTTTTACCCTATTCCTTTGCGCACTCAAAGCTCGTCAAGCGAGGTATCATTAAATCATGTCTCATGAATAGCCTCAAGAAATCATGCCCGCATGTTATGCAAAGTAGCTTCTCAGCACAAGTTGATCGCCTTTCATGTGCGGGGTACCCTATGACCATGATCTCTGCTATTGCAGAACAGCTGCTCAAATGCAACAAACGTGAGGATGCTACATCCTCACATGGCCAGTCTGTTGTCAGGCGACCTTTCGTTGTCATCCCATATATTCACAATATGTCGCATCGACTGAAGAAAATTGGTGAGCGTGCGGGTGTCACGGTGGTTTCAATGTCACGGTGGTTTCAATCGGGGTATTCGTAAATCGGGTTTCGTTAAATCGAGTTTCCACTGAAGTGTAAATCACTCTCAATGATCGACTCCAGATAGAGCGTGGTGCGATCATTGTACTAGAAAAACTCATAGGGTCCCTTATGCAGTTGTCTAAGACGACTCAAAGGTGAAAGCCATGTTCTTTTTCTTCTCAGTCAATTTATTGTTCTTTCGCCGCCCTCCTCCGAAAGCTTTCTGGACCTAACGTGGTTTTGCACTGCCTCCAGGATCGGAGGGCTTTCTACACTTCACCTGCGCTACCTCTGTGATCGCCCCACCGATCACTGAGGCAGTGCAAAGCGACTATGTCATGTGATGGCGGCACGTTATGTGGCGTGATCACTAAGTCATGATGACGTTATGAACTTCGCAATTTATGATCACGTCATGTGGTGACATCATCACGCGATGATGAATTTATGCATCACTCGTGCTGACGCCGCCAACCCGGGACGCCGACGATCAATTTTCGCGTTTGATGAAGAACCTAAAGGCTGAACTATGTGCAGCGTTTTTGATTGGCGTTGTCCCGGCGTTTCGTACGCCGGCGTCACTCGGCGTCGACGCTACTGGTGACTGTGGCCGAAACGTCCACCTCAGGACGATCCAGACATCTGCAGCGTCGGTGTCGACGCCGGAAGCCGTTAGATGGACGGAGAACCAATCAGCGCGCGGCTGGCAGCGACGTAACGGCGTCGCTACGTAACGCTTCCGCTACGTAACGGCGTCGTCGCTGCTGCCAAAATGGCTGCCACCCGCTTCAGATCTATTAAGTCGTCGCCGTGCTCTGTGTGACCCGCAAGTTCTCAACTGATGATTGTATTTGACCTAGCTTGTTCCTCAGAAGCTTCGACAGCAAGCGCTCGGGATTTCTTCGAACAGTTTCCGAGCGCCATCCTCAAGTTCATCGGTAGGCTTAGCAGGCCTGAGTGTATTGGCCGAATACGTGGCCTCAAAAACGAGCAACAACTTCAAGCTCAAAAGCCACATATTACGAGTTTGTGGTTCTTCTTATGCTCAAGAGGTGGCGTTAGAAGTAAAATAAACAAAAATAGCCTTTCGGCGGCACTGTCATTTGTTTCCCTCTCTACAGAACTGCAAGTTATGCATAAAACCTGTAATCAGGAATATTTTTTGTTGGTCCAGGGACGGATACTTCACACTGCTTTGCGAGGTATCAGGTTCATTCCCTTTGATCACATGTGTGACGCTGGGCTGGCGCTGGCCTCAGCGCTTTCCATGTAGTTTCCATGTGGTTGGCCGCCCTCTCTGGCGGCGTTGATGTCATGACGCCGTGAGACGCAACGCCAGAAAACACCGGAAAAAACGCTGCATGTGGTTCAGCCTTAAAGGCCTGACCACACGTACGCGTTGCAGCGTGTCAGCTCGTGGCTTTATGACGCGGCGCCGAGCCCTCTGCCTATGGAGAGAGGGCGCGCAGCTTCGCGTAGCCACGCGCCTTCTGCCTCCATAGAGCGAGGGCGCGGCGCCGCGTGAAAAAGCCACGCGCTGACACGCTGCAACGCGTACGTGTGGTCAAGCCTGGAGGCTTTCGCCTTAAAATATTCAATCTTGCTGCAGCATGGTGAAGAATAGCAACAATCAGCCAAAGGGGCCAAAATAATGGTGAAAAGAGCGCTCCTTCTCCCTTTCCTGGCCCCTTTCATCGATTTTTTATACTGTTTACCAAGCTGTACTATCGGTGTCAAATGAAATACGAACAGCGTCCTGTCATCACCATTGTCAGGTGCGCACTCCCGGTTAGGCAGCACTGCATGGTCGATAACATGAATGTGGCTCATGAGCAGAAAAGCGCATGAGTATATCCATCGCTAACAGTAACGTGGCCAGATTTTTTTCCTTGGGTGGGAGTAGGGGGGGGGGGGGGGGGCGCTCAAGTATATTTTATGTATGTTCGTGCGTGCGTGCGTTAGTATATTTGTGTACCTATACACATAGGCGTGCGCAGGGTTCCCCTTCAGGGGGGGCAGGGAGGGGCGAAGGTTCATCGCAGCGCCCCCCCCTTCCTATTAAGTCAATGTATGGGGCAGAATTTGCGCCCCCCCTCTCTCAGGTGACTAGGGGGGGGCGGCCGCCCCCTCTGCCCCCCCCTCGTGCGCACGCCTATGCCTATACACATGCAAAATCGAAAAATTCCGGGGGGAGGGGAGAGAGGTGTTGAGCCCCCGAACCTTCCCTGGCTACGCCCTTGATCTCTAATCGTAAGGGTGCGAACTGTACCGCGCGCACCACTGCTGGCGCTTCATTCGGCGCCGATAGTACGTGTAACAAGTTTTAATGTGCATCCAACTCGCCCAATTCACGCTAGTTGTCCGCAGTCACCCGCTGCTCGGTGAATTTTATTTTGTCGGCAAACGTTTTGTGTACACGGGTCCACATGGCTACAGTTGGGGGAGTGACGTGTGCATTTTCGTTCAACTCAAGTCTGCTTACACAACGCTAACCTTCGCGGAGCCCCAAAATTGATCGCGCTTGGCTTCAAAAGCAGCGCAGACTCTCGTTAACTCGCTTGGCGAGACGATTACCACTCAGCCCAGTGAGTTACGCTATACTTACTCGAGGGCATGATCCTTACCGCGATGGCTGTTGGTATATAGAAGATACGTTAAATGTAAACGTTTCTTAACCCCCTGTAATGCTGGCAGCCATCTTTAGAACTATCACTAGAAGAAAATACAGCTAGTAATGGAGGAGCGCCGTCCGACGCGAGCGAACTATAACGAAAATCAAGCTGTTCTAGCCAGAGCCTAGCCGGACGACAAAAGCCGAATCCCCCCCATTTATGTCACTGGAGCGCTGTTCGCAGCGCCGCCATAGGTGGCGCGCGAGGCTAATCTGGCAGTTTTCAGGGGCTTTAATCACGGTGCTACGGCGCATGCGCCTTTCGCCTAGCGAAAACGCCGCGAAGCGCTGTGGTAGGGTCTCCGCACGCCTCTCAATCTCGGAGGCTTCTGTTCTGGCGATGGCGATTATCGCGGATCATCCTGCAAAGCCCCCGCCTCCCTAGCAAGGCGACAAAGGGCAGCACAGGAAAATGAATGAGGTGGATTGGCAGGTTGGCGCCAAGGAGGATTTAATCCTCTTTGGTTGGCGCTTATGAGCCGACAAGCCCAAGTGGCGTGGTAGATTAACCCCCCTGTAATGCTGGCAGCCATCTTTAGAACTATCACTAGAACTATCAGAACTATTAGAACTATCACTAGCCGGGGCATGTGTGGGTTTAGCAAGCTTAGACTCGTGATCATCACACTTTCGGTTGAATTTTTATTGACTTCGTATCCTTTCAAGTATTTGGGAACGTCAGGAGATCTATATTTTTCCCTTGAAAGATTAAGCATGCAGCGTCAAAACAGGTATTCTGAGAACAAGGGTGCGCACTGAAGACGCCAATAAGTGTTTTTTGGTTGTATGCGCCATTCTTGTTTTGCTTGAGCATCGCGCGGCGAAATATTTCGATGTCAGCTTCATGCAGTCTACCACGAAAACAACTTTCGCTGACAAGACGATTCTTGCTTTCTCTGTTACTGTCTTGACCGGGTATTTTTCCATCAACATCGCGTTGTGTGCCTCGAGAACAAGTTTCAGTGGCACGCTTTTACAAAGAGACATACGCTGAACGATGGTTCATGTCCCCATGGTCTGCTTCTTCTGAATGAATGTTATTCACTAATTAAAGCGAAAGCCCTAGATGCCAACGCGAAAAGTGACCGTATGCAGGCGTCAGCACGAGCAATGCAAAAAGCCGTCATCATGTGATGACCTTACTACACTTCGTCGCAGGTCGTGGAAATGTGACGTCATCACGACGTCACATTATGACGTCATCGTTTGGTCGAAGGTGGGCCGATCCCAGAGGCACTTCGAAACCACGTTGGGTGCAGAAAGCTTTAGGGAGAGAGAGGTCACGTAATCAATCGAGAAGAAAGAAAGATGGCCTTCATCTTCGAGTTGTCTTAGGCAGATACGTAAGAAACTCATTATTAAATTATTCTGAAAGGCGAGCTAGTGCCAACTAGCTCGCCTTTCCGTTTTGCTTCAATACATAAGGGACTATGTGACTTTTAAATTCCTGAGAAGACGAGGCACTGGAACTCTAGCGTTGGATGTACTTCCCGGTCCTTTCATCACCGAAGCTGCGTTCAAGCTACTCTTTCGTGGAGATCGTGATGTTGTTTGTTTTCACGTTATTTCCTGGTAGCGTGCCATTGTTTTTCACGTTATTTCCTGGTAGCGGGCCATTGGAATAATGAAACGCATGAACGTGACTGCTGATGCTTCAGCTCGAGAGAAGCGTCATCTTTTGTTCCAGATGCTGCGTTATTGGTTGCAACATGCTGCCTGCCCCAAGGCCTCGTTGAGACGTCCAACTGTGTTCATTGTGGATTGTTCACTGTCTTCAACCTTTCCAAAATCTTCTCGGAAGCGATTGCCTACATTTTCGCAGAACAAGTGACGCCCATTCTAAACTGTATGGAAGTGTTTTGCTCGTACTATTTGCCGCGAACATTCGAGAGCTCTGACATTAACTTGCTATAAACAACTGTTTCGCCACAGACGATGAAAAAGAGCCACGAAGTGCATTTAGAACATCGAGTGATTACTTAAACGAAAATCCAGTAGGCCTGCATTAATGTGAGGATCCACAAAACGATTATATATGTTCACCTGCCTGCTTATGCAAATAAATGTGGCTTTTGCTCCATTTGTCACAGACAAAAAAGGAGCGTTTATACTTCGTCGACATTCGTGGAAATGGTAATCGTAACATCTAACCGTGTTATGTTAATGAATTTTTTTTTCCAAATTCTTATCATGACGCTAGTATGTCCCAGAGTTGTTTACAGGTCTCGCGAGCATATAGGGATCAAAATGATTTGGTCGAGTTGGTATTCCATGGCTGTACTCTGGAGACGCTGTCGCCTTTATAAGTTGCACCAGTGTCAGGAAGGCCTGTCAGGAGTGTGTTATGAGGCAGTTAGAGTGATCGCACAGGACTGCGTTCTACTGGGTCAAGAATTGCCCGGGAGATTTGTGTGCGCGGTATAGCGATTGAAATTAGCTAGTGCGTTTGTGGGGGGACGATGACAACATGTTGTCACTTTTGAATCTATTGCCGCATTATTATTATTACTTCATATGAAGAACACGGGTACAAAGGGGAAGAAGGAAAGAGTAGCCTGACAGCTGATTTCGATGAGCGGCGCAAGGCGGATAGCAGTAGAAGTTGATGGTAAGATGGAAAGTAAAGGGAAAGAAGGAACACGACAACAGAAACGAATGAAACTATAAATATTTATGCACTCGCGAGAGTGCCCGAAACATGATCCCCGGCCGATTAAAAAATATTGCATTGAAACAGTGGTACCGTTCTTCGCCGGCAGGTGGCGCAACCTGCCTTATCGCTCATTATTTTGGTTTTCTTTATGTCCCTCTTATTATTACTACTACTACTACTACTACTACTACTACTACTACTACTACTATTATTATTATTATTATTATTATTATTATTATTATTATTATTATTATTATTATTATTATTATTATTATTATTATTATTATTATTCAATTGCCTTGTCCATATAAACTTGGTCAGTGACCATCGTGAAAAGACATATATTTGTATAAATGTCAAGAAGCTGTCGAGGAAAGAGCACGAATCTAAATCGTCACATTCAACGTCGCGAAGCTGCGACGCGGACTGTGATGGGATGCTGTAGTGAGCGGGGTTCTCTGGCTGAGATTTGGCCATCTGGGCTTGTTCAAAGTTAGAGTCGCATGACAGATTCATTAAGCGGTAGAGCATGACGAGACTCAGTGCTATCGAATCGCTTGGCACCAAAGAATTCGGCGGACAAGCTGCTTGCAGCACGAATCGTTATATAGCCCGCGCCACACTTGTCCACGCACTGATAGGCGATCCGTCCCGTCGTGTGAATACAGCCTTAAAGAACATCCGTAGACGGTACACGAATAGTAAATTGTTATTAAGGCGAAAGCCTTAAATGCATCATAAAACGCGAAAAGCGACCGTCGTCGGCGTCAGCGTGAGGGATGTAGAAAATAGTCAATATGTCATGACGTCACTCTATGTCGTCACACGTCGACAGAATTAGGTGACTTAATCATTACGTCGCAATTACGTCACATGATGATGACACCTTTGCTTGGTCGAAAGTGGGCCGATCGCGGACGCACTGCCAAAAACCATGTGAAGTGCAAAAAAGCTTGCAATGCCCCCGATCACGGATGCAATGCAAACCCACGTTAGGTGCAGATAGCTTTCGGGTAGGAATCAGTAGAATTAACTGAAGAGAAAAGGAAGGAAAAGAAGGCTTGCGCCTTCCAGTCGTCTTAGGCGAATGCATAAGGGGAGGTGTGACTTTTATTCAGTGAGTATAAATAACGAAGAATACGTAAATTTATGCTCACGGTACTGCAGTTCTGTACCTGCGACTGCTAATCCAACTGATGGGGAAACAAAGGTTAAAACTAAAGTACAGGGGATGAGGATAGAAGTGAGAGCATGTCTTCTATGCGCAGTGTATTATACAGTTCAGGATTAAGTCAATATTTCATGCGCATCCTTTTGGTCGCGTCTGGAAGTTCAACAGAAATAATATTTTTCCCGCAGTTCTGTACACGCCGCCACAGCCATAATGGAGTGCTCTTGCATTGCCCCCCACATTGTGATACGGTTACTGCAGTTGGTATTCGAGCGTTTGACCATTTACTAACCATCGGAATGCAATGAACACTGGGACGCCCTTAAGAATAATATGAGCGCGAGCCAGTTTCTTAAGCGACGTTTAGAGCTCACTGCTAGGTGTGGTACTGCAGAATTACTTGTCGGAAGTGTTCATGAGAAGAACGTATAATGAATAAACGTACTTCTCTGATTTCGAGAAGTGTTGCTGGCACATTTGGACAATATTTCTCCCCGCTGAAATTTGGTAATGTCAGATTGATAATTCTACATTCTATATTTATTCAAAAATTAGCGTTTAACGTGTTAGGGGCATCCATGTTTTCTTTTAATATACATTGGCAGCTTTGTTTCCAGTAACGGTGGTAATGAAGCTATAGCTTCATTACCACCGTTATTGGAAGCAAAACTGCCTATGTATATAAACATAAGACACTCCCGCAATTCAACCACCTGCTCAGGGCTGGACATCTTGTTTCTATAGTCGATCCTGTGGCATACACCTTGTAGTACATGCAGCGGTAGTGTTACTGGCCTACCATCGCTTCTGCGGCGATGCTGTTCGACTAGCACACACGACAAACAAGCGGGAGGCGCCGGTGATAGGTCGTTTTTAATCTCATTTCCCGCCCCGAGTGTTGCTCGGCGCGCTTGTGTTGTCACAGCTGCCGCCCTCTCGACGTCCACTCCAGTCGCGTACCGGCTTTTCCGAGTAAAAGAGATTTCGCGAGCCGACAATGGGACTCTGCGGCTTCTCTTCGCTCTTAGTGTCCGCCGATGAAAAAGGAAACGGGGAAGAGGGGGAGGTCCTTTTCACAAAGGGATCAGCCCGACGACCATAGTCTGAATCATAGGCTGTTGACTGTGTGTGGTTTGAGTGGGGGGGATACTTTGGGGGGATACTTATTAAATCATTTTTATTCACCCGCGTGAGGCTTATTAGGTCTCTGTTTTCGAGGGCGAAGGTGAGAGTGAGAGAATGAAAGGCTGGGAGGTTAACCAGACGCACGTACGGTTTTGCTACACTGCACTGAAAGAGGGAAGAAGGGGGGAGAAGATAGATAGATAGATAGATAGATAGATAGATAGATAGATAGATAGATAGATAGATAGATAGATAGATAGATAGATAGATAGATAGATAGATAGATAGATAGATAGATAGATAGATAGATAGATAGATAGATAGATAGATAGATAGATAGATAGATAGATAGATAGATAGATAGATAGCAATGTCTCCATTGCCTTCTGCGCCATAGACGCGCACGACCGTGTTCAGATACTAAGATATTCTCACAGTACTCTTGAATGTTTCAATGCTTCGTTCTATTTCCGCGAGGAGGAGCCGGCGCCTCTATACTAGATGCGAACATGTCCTTACGTATATTTAATAATGATAAAAAAAATGTAAGAAACGGCTGCTTGTTACGCCGTCCTGTTGTCGACGTGATCTGTTCAATTTGACCTCTGGTGGGACGAATGAACGTTAAACATTCTTTTTTAATTACAGCTGAAGATTCAGTGATACTTCAGGCTATTTATGTCCCATGATTATGTCTGTGGGAGGTTCGCGAGATATATCGCAGGGGTGATGCGAGCCACGTTAGAATATATCGCAAGACGATTTCTCCTTCACTAATCGTCTTTCTCCTTTCTTTGCTCTGTAAATCCCGCCTTCATTTCTCGGGTGTCGTTTGACTGGCTATACTCTTTGCTGGCTCAGCTCTCTTGCTTTTCGATGTCTCTCCCTCTCCCAGTCTGCCTTAGCGCTGCACAAGTTGCGCCGATCTGGTGTTTGTGCGCATGCTTCTAAAATAACGAAGCGGTAAGGAGGGAAAAGAAACGGTAGGACAAAAGAACGGAAACAGTGGGGGGAATACGCACATGATGGGTAGATTTAGTTGCGTTTCGCTTTTACAGAACGCTGTCCGGCACAAAAGCTATTTTGGCTGTTAGGTGAAGTTTGATGCGTTTGTGCGGGCGTACAAAAGAGTGTCAGAGCGGTGTCGGCAGTTTCTGAAGCATTGTGTTCACTCCTTACGTGTATGTCTCTAAGCACATGACCGATGAACGGACAGGCGGTGAGGACTGTACGCAACATCTCATCCAGAGAAAGTGAAGTTTGCGAGCTTTCAGCTGTATAGTGTCACGCGGTTAATTCCTATAACCTTTATTTGTCTCTTCAACCTGTCTCCAACTTTTTTGCTGCAGTCTACAAAATTTGCAACGTTCTCGTGTTCTATGTTTCCTTCCTTCAAAAGCTTAGTCCTCGATTTCAAAGTGCAGCATGTGCTCTAACTACCGCGCTTGCCCAATTAATTAACTTTGAGCAAGGATCTATATTTCTACACACAGGTTCGTGGCACTTGCGATTCTGAATGGGAAGGTCGTGCTGTGATTACTTAAAATCACACTAAGGAAGAAAGCGACGTCAAAGTAAACTTAGACAGGTATGCTTTCAGATTCAAAAGCCTCGTGGCAAGGGAGGCGTTACTTAAATAGAGAATAAAGGTTAGCCTTCCTTCATATATCTTCGCGTCGAAACGTCGGCGCCAGCGCGTCAGCGTGATGCGATGTTAACGTTTGCTGTAAGGCTAGTTGGTAATGCATAGTTCATAGTTATATCAACATAAACGTAGCAAGAAACCAAGATGACACAGGACAGAGCGCTGTGTCCGTTTTGTGTCACCTTGGTTTTTTTGTTACATTTGTTCTGGCACACTATGAAGGGACAGATTTTGATTTGGCAGCATTATCGTGCACTTGGTTTGTTGTGTTTGCAGTGTTGCCGAGTACGGTTTGTAACGGTTCGTATACATATTTCCCTGGTGTGGGAGTTCTCGGTTGTAGTAAAGCAACAGGTGGCCGCACTGACACTTCAGCGTTGTTTTCGTTCATAAAACTTAACAAGGTTTACCGTAAGGATTTTTACAGCAGAGCTGTTATGCTCGAGGTTTGCCGTGTGTGCAAGATAAAAATTATCATCATCATGAACCTGTACGCGCTCTCGTAATCCTCTTCTTCCCCGCTCCCAGAACACGTGCGCCGATTTGTTCGGCGTGGGATGCAATAACTCTGATGGGCGAGAGAACGTGTACAGAGAGACAGACACAAAGCGAGAGAGAGACAAAGAAAGACGTAGAAGAAAGAGAAAGAGGAATTCTTGGCGAGGCGAGATTCGAACCCGCGGACCCACGATCCGAAGGCGAGCGTCCTAATCACTCTGCTATCAGGGCAGTGGCGTAGCCAAGGGGGGGGGTTGGGGGGTTCAAACCCCCCCCGAAATTTTTCAGTTTTGCTTGCGTATATATGCACGCACACATAAAAACGCACGCACGAACATACATAAAGTATGGTTGAACCCCCCCCCCCCCCCCCCCCGAAAAAAAATTTCTGGCTACGCTACTGTATCCGGGCACACTAGTAGAGCATATCATAGCCTTTTATTGTATGGTATAACAAGGGGGGTGGGAAAGGAAATTCAGGGTGAGGAGATGTGAGGGTGAGTTTAGGAAAAGGAGGAGGGGAGAGAGTATAGTGTGGCATAGAAATAGAAATAGAAATGGAAAGAAAGAAAGAAACAAGGAAAGAAAGAAAGGAAGAAAGAAAGAAAGAAAGAAAGAAAGAAAGAAAGAAAGAAAGAAAGAAAGAAAGAAAGAAAGAAAGAAAGAAAGAAAGAAAGAAAGGAACCACCACCTTTGCTGCGACCCAACCTTGCGCGACTTAGTTCAGCTGCGCTATATCTTTTTTTTCAGTATACAAATTATGGATAATCGATCTTTGCCTATGGAAAAGTGATAATACTCATGCCGACAATATCCTTCACAACTATAAGCTAGCTATCGTGTTTTTACATCTTTTTAAAAACATTTGATCAAGTCTCAGAAAATGTAATTAAAGAAAAGTCATTTAGTGAAGCTCTTTTTTTTTCTCGTTCGAATTTCCTCTTAATTTACTTTAAAGGAGCACTGACACAAAAAATTTTGCACCTTGTTTTTTTTTTTTTTTGTTGCAATAGATAGCTTACGACTAACTTATCACGGCTGGAAACCTCGTTTGCGCGAGTGCGCGACGGTTAGTTATTTACAGACGTTTTTAGAGCGCCCAGTCGCAGTTTCGGTTTCAAAGAGCACCGAGCTAGTCAGGAGCAGTTCCGTTAGCAAGATAAACGCAGCTGGCCACGTGACCACGCAGAACTGTGACGTAGCGGCGCGCGCGAGAGCGGGCGCCGCCTACGTCAGGCACGGAGGAAGAAATCGCAGGTAGCCCAAGGGCACAACCAACAACCAGCCAACACAAAATCGTGACGTAGTTTGTTTACATTGCTACCGCGTTGATGTCGGCGTGGCGAGGGTCTCGCATCTCGCTCAGTCGTGCGGCATGCACTTTGAAATTGATTTTAAATATGTTCTAGGCTATATTTGCCCTTGATATTTCGTAGGCGTTGTCTATGTCTCCACATACATCTATTTCACTCATTATCTCGCCTTCGAAATTTTGTGTCAGTGCTCCTTTAAGCCGAGATTGTCACATTGTCATTAATCACTGTGTATATGCTCCCTTCCACCGAACTGACGTATACCTTTAGTTTCGCTATTCTATACACAAGAAAACAAACATTCGTGACGTTCGAGCCTTATCACGTCGAAGGCCGCATGCGCGCTGCCTGTCCAGTCACTGGAAGCGTCAACGGGAATAGGAACGCGCTTCCGGCACGTCGAGGACGTGCAAGAGCAAACACGGCCTTTCAAAACCAACAAAGAACACCCCAGCATGGCTTCCTAAACACTTGGTTGCTCAAAACTTAAAGATAACCCCGCGATAAGCGAAGAGGCCAGTGCGACTCTACGTGGCCTCCTCGCTGTTTGATTTTGCGAGTGCTGTTCAGCCAAGTTTTTCTTTTCCCAGTCAAACGTAAACATCCGTGGGCTGCCTGTGTGCACGGCTACCAGAGATAAAAGGCCACCCTTGCAGTTCTTCGCAAAGAAGATTTGCTTGCTCCGGTGGCGAAAAAGAAAGAACTTCCGCGCGTTATTCGACAAGTATACATTGTATGAGATGTTCGAGTGTTTTTCATGACATTATTGATTCACTGTTTCTTGTAAAGCAAGCCTTTGTTTTGCTGAAAACTCCCAGGGCTTTGCTTATCGTGGCTTCTACTGCAGTCCTAACTGATACCTTGCACGCAAAAAAAAAAAAAAAAAAAAAAAAAGCTCGCAGGGTTTCTCATGCATTCGCCTAACACGACTCGAATGCGCAAGCCATCTTCTACCTTTTCTTTTCAGCGGATGTATTATCTATCCCCGCCAAACTCCGAAAGCTTTCTGCCCCTAACGCGGTTTTGCATTGCCTCCAGGATCGGAGGAATTGGAAGCTTTTTGCACCTCATCCGGTTTTGCACTGCCTCCGTGATCGGCCCACCTTTGACCAAGCAACGATGTCACGTGAGGATGCCATCACGTGACGGCGTGTTATGTAACGTCATTGTGACGTCACGAAACTTGGCGTCTCAAACTCTGACGTCATGATGGCGTCGTATGGTTACGTCATCACGTAATGCTGTTTTTTTTTTGCATTGCTCGTGTGGATGCCGCCGACGCCGACGGTCAAATTTCGCGTTCGATGAGGCATCTAAGGCTTTCGCCTTAATAATATTCATTGCAGTTCCCACGCACTGTAAAAGAATTAGGTGTAGGCGATGCTTAAATAAACTGGAAAGCAGCAACTATGCCAAGTTCGCGGAAGGGCACGCCAAGTGGGTGTCGCTTTAAAATGATTACATACGTGGGCGGTGGTGTGGTCGTACACCGGTCTTGCAGCTCAGCAGTTCATTGCTTTATCCCAATCGGCCACGATTGCCACGCATACGCCGCTCGTACCAAGGCTGAGTAGCTATAGACGATTTTCCGCAGCTGGTTTCTTTAATCAAAACTAGATGGCGCCACCACTGCACCATGGCCGTCTCCTACCGCGGCCGTCTCAATGATTTGGCCTTTGGCAGAGCTGCTCAATATGTCTTCATCCGCGTCGCGTCGTCTGCTCGGCGTCCCCGTAGCGTCTGCGCGCACGCGAGTAAAAGCGAGCAGACGGCAGCGCCGGAAAAGTCAACATGGCGTCACCTGTAGATGCAGTTCCCTTCCGCCTCGAATTTATCACGTCGTCATCCTGTGCTGTGTGGCCTGTAAGTGCGTAACCTACGCATTTATTTGCTTTATATTTACGTCCTGAAGCTTTCAGAGCAATGTATTCGTCGGCCTTTTGCAGCGTTTTCAAGATTCGTTCTCAAATTCTCGGAGACAAGGCTTAGCAGGCATGGCTAAATAAACACAGCTAATCTCGATAATAAAGACAGAACATACCTGATGCTTTGTCCCCAGTGGGAAATGACACTGAGCGATTGCTGATTTCATCATTTATTTATTGCTGTGAACACAGTGGGCGAGTAGCAAGCGCGAGTTCGGATCGAAGCGGGTGGTCGCGTCTGCATGGGTGCTGCCATGTTGGCTTCTAACCCCAGCTGCTGGCGCTTACGGCCACGGCCGCTTCGCTGGCCCAATGCGTTGGCTGGTGGAACTGGCTGGGGGAAGGCCAGTTACGGTCACGTGATCAAACATGGCAGCGCCCGTGCGCCGCTGCGGAAAATCGTCTATAGTATCTGACACAAATTGGGGGGTGGGGGGGGTGGGGAGGTTATGTCATGCGAATGAAGATGAGGAAGGCGGTGGACAGATCACGTCACCTATACGAAACCATCTTAGTAGGTGTTTGGCGCTTCTACTCTGGGATACAGCCACAGGGATGCTTGCTTCGCTATTGGGGAGCTTCTTATAGAGTCTAAAAGAATGCCCTGCTATTCCTGTATCACCTTTAACTGATCCATTACTGATAACTTGCAATTTAAATCTCAATATTATTTCACTATAGAGATATTCGCCCAAATCCCTGAATAACTCGCCGGATCGCCGGAAAAGTTTTTTAAAATAAAGTTGCTTCTTCTTCTAATTGACGCCGTAACCTCTTAAGATAACCAAACATTTCAGACTATATGATCCGCCCGACTCTTGGCCGATCCCCCCTGAGTGGGTATATATTGCTACGAAGCGCTGTCGCAGATGAAGAGGAAGACAGCTCAGAGGAAGACGACGTTCCCTGATACGCGCGTGTACTGGCCCTGCCTTGTATGCCTGGCTCTCGGTGTCTCTATATACCGTGTAAATATATTCTGCAACGCCTTTTCTCCCCGTAACATTTTGGTGGAGGTGCTGGGTGCCAATATAGGTGCCAATCATTCCAGGATTACCATCATCATCATGATCAACTTGCGTAAGTAGCAACTTGCATAACTTGTGTAAATAGCTGTAAATAGATATTTTCGTAACAAAATCACATGTGCGCGAGTGCGCGCACGTGCTCATGCAAACACACGTTCTTGCGTGCCAATTTACGTTTAGCCACTTGCAGAATCCACTGTCTTTCGTGTCGTACATTTCTCTGCATTCATCTCTCCTGACCGATTTCCCCTCCACAAACATCAACCACTACCTTCATACTGGTGACGTCCCTGCGTGAAGGTCTCAACGTGCATTCGCGGGGACTGCTTTGTCCATTTTGCATGTTATATAGCTTTCGAGCGCTGCATTGCGTAAACGAGAAAAACGCGTGGTGCTGTGACCTGTGGAGTGCACATGGGAACGTTTCACAATATTACACATCGCAAAGGTTGAAAATAAGCAATATTGTTTATCAGCACGAGAACTTCGCTTGACATACAATCTAACATGTGCGTTAGTTCTGAAGATTTTTTTTCCCGTTTTTAATTCGTTACTAATTTATCGACTGTCTTGTTAGACACTCCGCATCTGGTGCACTACGCAAGGTGCGGTGTTATTCAGAAAATAAAAAAAGAAACAGTTAAAAGACGTTGCACAAGTGGATTTTGCTAAATAATTTATTCTGGGGCACAATCTAGCGTATTACTTCGACAATATTAGTTAAAGTATACTCAAGTGCAGTGTTGTTTCAATGTATGCCTCATTGTTTTCCCGCTATATTTGGATAACAGTTTCGGCAACGGTGGCTGGTAATCGAAGGTCGAACCTCACGCATATCATTCACGAATGACATTCAGGAGTGCCTTTTCTTTACGGCGTGTTACATTTGGGACTGAAAAAACATTAGTCCACAATTCTTACTGCTTATTTGCACTGCAGCAGCTCAAGAATAACGCGTGACAGCCACGACGAAACCGCGAAACGCGCCGTAAATCCTTCTCGACGTATTTGTCTCACGACGGGCTTTTACGACTCGGACCATAGTTTATCAGCTCCTTTATACGCGTGTCCCGTCGCTTTTCTGTGAGAAAGACAAAGAGTGGAACAGCACTCGTTCTCTTGATAAGATAGCGGCGTGTGGTTCCCCTTTGGAGCTTTCGCAGATGTTCGGTTTCAAGTGTGTTGCGTGTGGCGAAGCTGCTTTGTTTCTCCTGACAGTTGTTGCGTCACGCGACCGCATGCAGGAGGCTGCCCATTGGTCCGATGTTGAACTTAATAAGTACAAAGTGTACGGCTCTCGCTGGACACTTCGCGAGTGTAGTTGAGGAGGTGGTGCGAGGGGGAACTAGCACAGTGAATTAAATTTCACTTGGCTTTTGATTCATATGCCTAGCTAAGTAGGTTAGATATATATATAGCGGAAGCGCTTCATTGTTTTCATCACAATTCTCTCTTTAGCCCGTTAAGGGCCGCTGCTATCAGAATGTCTTGAGTCAGTGTTAGCGTTGTGAAAGTATAGTCGTGACTCGTTCTACCAGCTGATACAAAGTTAACTGTTCTCGACACTGTCACACGACGCCGCAATGGTTGGGCCAAACTTGCCATGTTGGGCCAAACGGGACACCACGGCGTAATATATCAATCCTCTGAGTGGCGCCTCTGAAATAACGTCCCAGAAGTGCGAATCGGAACGTAGGGGTGTTGTTGAGCTGCTTGCCGTTCTTCGCGTTGCATTCCAATTTGTTGCTATCGCATTCACTGCTTCGCCGTTGAGGCGATACTGCGACCTTTTTATTCCCTATATAAGTAGGAAATAAATACAAAAAATAAAGCGTATATTGTTTAGCATTTCTGGCGTTCAGAATAAAAGAACGGTACTTTGACCGAGTATATAGGCAGTGGCCTTTTATAGCAGGCTGCTGTGCTGACTCAGAACATCTGCTGCTGGTGTTTCCTCGTGACCCGGTGTCTTAATGTTAGAGGTGAAGCTCCATTGCCGATTTTCTTATTTCCTCTACGAATCAAGAGGACTGCGCGACGCTTTCTGGAGGTTTTAAGCTTTCCCAGACGCGGACACAAGCCACAGAGCCGCTGTAACTAAACATAAAGAAAGAAGAACATTAGAGACATCCATTCACGCTGCCTCGCAGCATGTATAGATATACCAAGATTATAAATAAAGACAACAATATGACCTTATAAGCGGCCAGCATGCAAAAAACATTGATGTTTGTCGTCTTGGATTACGTTTTAACTACTGACTACCGGCGATGAGTATGCGTTATACTTTGTTTTTAATGCGCATAAGCATTGGGGATACTTTCGTAGGAAAATCGTGCGCCGCTTTGTCACGTAACGAGCTATGCGTTGACACAAGTGGGCCGATTATCGAGATAGTGCAACAATGAACTTGCTATATAGAAGATGACAACACAGGCCCCACCGAATCATTCGTTTAGAGAATGGTGAGTACAGTTGGCCCAACTATTAAGTGTATCATACAGTAGGTGCAAAAAATTGAAGGACACTTTGTAAATTCCAAAGTATGTTCGGCGAAAGCCGGTGGCCATTCGACTGACGGATGGTCGGACGCCGCCGCAGTGCCATCACGTGATTGCTGAGAGAGAGTGAGGGGGAGAGGCCACAGCTGGCACCGTTCCAGGGGGCGCGGACGGACGGTCGGACGCGCGAGTATGAGCCATTAAAGGCTTTTGCCTTAAAAGAAAGGAAGGACAGTATGGCTGCGGCAAGTATAACTATACAGTGTGAGAGAACATATGTTAGTGTACCTTCCACCCATTCTGATTTTCAAATAACAGTGAACAGTGATAGGTGGTATCCTCGCCTACCGCGTTTACTCGCATACAACGAGTCCCTGTTCTACCGCGTTTTTTCGCATACAGGAAAGGCAGGGTAATTTAGACTTTGCCAAGTTGGTTAACCTACGCGTGGGCAAGGGAATAAGTGGGCAAGAGAGACAGAGTGAGTGTACATAAAAACCACAGTATGCATGTACTGAGCAGAGTAGCCACAGGCGATGAATTCTGTCTGTTGCCTTCAAGAACTGCTAGAGGGCTCGTATATGGCTTTCTGGGCTGACGAGCTGTGAGACATACTATATAGTAGCACACTAATAGAAGTGGTTAACGCTGGAAATGCTGGTTAGTGTATATAGGATAATGACGGCTGACGTTGGATGGTGTCGAGTGAATGACGACTAATGTCGGTCAATGTTGCTATACGTCGGTTAGGTTATGCAGTTGAAATTAATGCTTACACAACGTCTGACAGTTTCCCAGTAGGGATATTCTGGCGTTCTATTTATTTATGCTTCTGTTTTTCATTTTTCTCTTGAAACTAGATTATTCTGCACGTTGGTCCCTTCAATGCCACCCGTTCGTTATTTATCCCGCAGTTTCGGGCCTCTGATGGCATATTCAGTAAATAAATAGCACTGCCATAGGTTATCATACACGTATAGCCTGAACTAAAAACCGTAAAAACGATGTTGTGGAACAAGTGACGCTAGCTCAATGTAGATTAACTAAGAAGAATGTTAGCTAAGCAGTGCAAGTGACTGGAAATCATAGCAAATAAAACAAGCGTGATCTACATTGCAGGTTTCAGCTTGACTTCGTCATTGGCTGAAAGGGGAAATCGGCCGGGTGGCGGTAGGGGGGGGGGGGTCGGCTAACGGGCATGTTTGCGAAGTCACCGGGCTCAGTTTTTCGTTATTCTACCGCGCTCTCTCGAAGAACTTCCGACTTCAAATACTATTGCAACAAACGGCAGCGTGTGGCGTCGGTTATCTCGGGTTGGCCGTTGGAAAAACGGAAAAGCTCCGTGGCGTTGTGCGTATAGATAAGGGCTCCTTTGAAAGATTTATCTGGACCGCTTTAGGGCGCGGGTCGCGTTATCGACGCCCAACCGCCACGCAGCTGTGCATAGGGCCAACGGCAAAGGCGTTCGCCCCACCTTCGAGCAACGGCAGCGGTTAAAGGCCGACCATGGCGCGCGTGGCACGAGTCGCAGCGATCTCCCATTGTGGCCCTTGCGTCAGCACCAAAAGTCTACTTATGAATATGGAGATCGCTTAGAGAGCCGTCTTTTGTAAGCAGCATGATGGTGTCTCCTAAAGCGGTATACTTCGCCGCCACCTGGAGCGGAGTCCTTGTAATAACGCAACTGCGTTAGTAAGACAATGTGCTGTTGATTGATCGATCGATCGATGGATCTATTGATTGATTGATTTCAAGATAACGGTACATGACAGGGGCGTGTATATATGCGTGCAAAACCGAAAAAATTCGGGCAGGGTGAGAGAGTTTGAACCAGCCCCTCCCTCCCGTGACTACGCCAAGGTACGTGGCAAATACTGTTGGTACAGTAGCCTGTATTGGAGGCCCATAATCATAAACTGTCGGCTCACTTAACAGAGGTTACATGTTTGAAAGGGCAGGGGTACAGGACAAATGCTCGCGTGCCACGCCGTTTTCCTCTTCCACCATTTTACCTCATTTCACGAACAACACACCCTGCTTCCTGACCGGGAGACACATTAGTATCGTTACAGGGGAATTGTACTTTCTACCTCCATAGGTGATGTGTCTTGGTTGGAAAGTCAGCACAGGTTAATTTTTACAAATATTCACCTATAGGGGAGATGAGCAAATAAACCTATGTTTGGTTGGCCTTCTTTGTAATATCTGGGCTTCGTAGTAATTACTGTACAACTGAGATAATAATAATCTTCTCCTCACGCTTAGCTTTAGTCGTGTGACTGATTTTTCGTCACCTGTCGTGCGACACCCACGGGATGCTTCGCCAGGCTCGTGCGAGAGCTTCGCTTAATTAAACAAACGTGGGGTCGCTCTAACGCATTTGATTCCAAAAGCGTTATTCTTTGCAAACACTTTTCGGTTGATGTGTTACGCTTGCACTACTATACAGTAAAATCTCGTTGATACGATTCCGCGCAATACGTTTTTCGGCATAATACGTTTTGCTCTTTATTCCCGGCCGACGTCCCTTTGAAATAATGCATTTTTCATGCGGTCAATACGATCACATTTTTCTCCCAAATTTGAATATACGACTGCGAAAGTGGATCTTGACCGATATATCTAGAAATGCTGCGTTCGTTCTTTGGTATATATATACCGGTATATATACCGAGCTAGTATACTAGCTCTAACCGCGGTCCAAAAAGTCATGATCTACACGTTGCATAGCCGCTGAGGATGGTGGCGACGGCGACGACACGTAAGAAGCAGGAGAGAGCCATGGCGAAGACTTGGACGCACTTCATGGCTTCGTCGAGAATGCAGAACTGAGTAAAAAAAAACTGCAGCTTTATTATTTTACATTTAGAATTTACTCATAGACGTCGAAAAGAAGAAAGTGCAGGGCAAACTGACCAGCTACTTCAATGTTGCTTAAGTAAAGTGAGTTGCTGACGGCGTACGCATATTTTTTCTCCTTTTTATTAACATTTGTGGTTCATACGATTTTCGCATAATACGTTTTATTTTCCGGTTCCCGTGAAACGCGCATCAACGAAAGTTCACATTCGCGGACTACACGACTCTCGGAGTTTCTACAGTTTTCTAAATGCGGTCGTTTTAATCCACTAATTTGCGCGCACCGTCGCTCCAGTCGCCGAGAGGCCCCAACTCTGCGCTTCGTTTGCATAACCTCAACCCGCGAAAGTATAGAAGGTATAGTGCGGTCTATTTAACGCCTCGAGGCGCGTCTAGATGCGTTGCTTAACGCGTCATAAGTATACACCGAGCGCGGTTGACAAAACGAGCAGGGCGGCACAGGCCTCCTCAGGAGACTTCATTTAGGATGGGTCGACCCTTTTGTGGTCGGCGGCGCCGTCGAGGCCTATCGAGAGCGTAGCACGCCACGGCTGGAGAGACGAAAAATGCGCCCATTGATGACGCTTAGAGCTCGCTCATTTGTGCGAAGCGAGACCGAAAAAAATTGAAGGAGGCTTTCGATGATCTTCGGCCACTCCATGACCCGTTCGGCTAACTGGAAGGTCGGGCCCGCGGCTTTGTATAATTAAAGCCTTTTGTTCGGGAATGGCCGCTAATCTCTTTTAATCGCAGTCGGTGTTCCGGCAGTGCTCTGGTGGAACTTCGCTTGATGACGGGAGAAGAGGAGTCACGGCTATACATTCGGTGACTTTGGAAGCGCGCCGACGTATGCTTCACCGTGGTGCAGCCGTGAAGCGGTAATTAGCGGCTACGTCGCACGTGAAGCTTAAAAGGAAGCTGCAACAGCACGCGTGGTTCTATAAGCTGTTCCAAAGAGCGTAAATGCGCGCGATGCCGGCGAGGAAGAGGGCATTCCATAAATTAGCGCTTACTTATCCGTGCATTTAACGGATATAAAGCGGAGTTGCTCCATGTACGTTACTATTCCATGCCAATGGAGTATATGTCTTCATCTCTTAACTTTTTTTCTGAAAATGGCTACGCATCATCGCGCTTGCAAAATGTGAACATATCTGAACCATATGAATGCCTTGTATTTCGAAGAGCAACGTGCACTTACGAGCAAAGATGAAGATAACAGCAACGGGAATGTCAACGGTGCCAGCAGACGCCTCGGATGCAAAAGTAACAAATTAATAAAACAAAAAGAAAGGTCCTAGGGCCTTCATATTTTGACTAGACTGCTTATATTGCCCTTGTAAAGATGACTTTTCGGCAATGATATATTGTTTAAAAGTGAAGCCGACTTTCAAAAGATAAGCGTAAGCTTGGTTTTTGTAAGCTGGCTTTTCCCACATTGTATGTTGCATTGAAGCATACCGATAACCCCGATGGCGGTGCTGTCGTCCATACGTCGCGAAGACTCAGCATGGTGGTTTGAACCTTGATGTGCGCGTTCACGACCTGGCCTTTGATACCAAACTGGCCTCGGCCGTATCTCCTCTGTGCCCTGTGCTAAACTGCTTCGCTATTCATCCACCTTCAGTGTGGAATGCTCACGGTTTTTGAGGGGACAAGGAGTCCAATCATTGCCATTCATTCACTCCTTAATCCAATCATTCATTCATATATCGCTTTTCCACAAGCTTCTTCCTTCTGCACCATGTCTACTTCATTTGCCCGAATCCGATCTAAAGTATGTTTGGAAGTTACGAAGTCGAACGTCTGGAATATTGAAGTTGTCAGACGGCTAGTTGTCATGCCTGCTCTGCGGAATCGCGTACGCTGTCGGGTCAGCCAGTGCGTGTTTTTTAACCCCTGTTTTCAATGCCATTATGAGCGTGCGCGCAGCTATACGCACTGCCATCTCTCCCACTTTTTGAAAACTTTTCTTCCTCATCCACCTCTGGGCTGTCCGCGGCGTCGCTTCCGATCGGCGGATACGGCGTATATTAACGCCTCATCTCAATCTCGGAGCGAGCCCCCGGGGCGTGCGAATCATTTGCGCACCATATTACAGCGCTTCGCTCGCGCGCGATCACCTCTCGTTCGGAATAACCGTGTATAATACGCGCCGCTATGCTTGGCACACATCGTACGCTTCGTTCTTAGTCGATCACCCTCGCATGACTTCCCACTGTCCTTCGTTTCGGCTCACCTTCATTATTATTATTACGATTATTTGTGTTCCTTTTCTTCCTTTTCGCATATGCGCTCTATGTCTGCACAAGACCTCGCATACAGATCCATATAGCCTCTGCGGCGGTTCGGGTCACTGCGGCGAGCAGAACGGCGCGAAATGAACATCGTTCTGAGGTCCCGCGTTTCACGCGCGGTGGAGTTTCAGGCGCTCATCAAATATTCTCGACCCGCGTCTTCGTCTTGTAGCGAGACACTTACTCCCTCATTTCATTCGTGGTGCCTGGCTTTTCCCATTTGACGCCTTTATGAACTTCTCGGTTAATTTGCTCGCGAACGAGATGGATTTCCCGGCGGGGTCTAGAGCGTTCGCTTTTCCTTCTTTATTTTTTTCTCATTTATTCGTGGCGCTCTATATCATTATTATTGTTTTGCGACAACTCCCTTCGTTTCTTTTACTATGGAATCCCGTGACACTGTTTCGCTCATGTTCTGCGCGGTCAACACTGCGTAGTCACGGTAGCTTCGTTCGAGCGTATAAAAACGCGTTTATGACTTCGCTGTACGTGCCCTTGGCGGTTTCTTCGCGACAGCGACACCGAGTCATAAGCTCTTTGCGCGAGCCATCACATCTCTCGTGTTGATTCCTACCGTTTATTCAAAAAGAAGTATGCATGGCACGGACTGCCGCAAGTCGTTACCCGCAGCGTAACAGATGCTCTAACTGTTGAGTTATACGCCTCTCCCTCTCTGTGTGGTTGAAGGGTAGTCCGGACGCTGTGGCATGACCGCCGCGGTGCTGAAGCAGTTACGGTGATCGGCTGCTGACCCAAAGGTGGCGGGTTCCATCCTGGCCGCGGCGGTCGCATTTCCGATGGAGGCGAAATGCCAGAGGCCTGTGTACCGTGCGATGTCAGTGCACGTTGAAGAACACCAGATGGTCGAAATTTCCGCAGCCCTCCAATACGGCGTTCCCTCATTATCATATCCGTGGTTTTGGAACGTTACACTCCAGATATTATTTTTAGGGCGCTGTGGCCGCCAAGTGTTTGACAAACACTCGAAACGTCATTGCGGACGCTGTCTGCTTCTGTCTTGCCCATTGTACAACAACTTGGCTTATAGTGGTTGTCAGGCTCGTGGCGAGAAATTTTTTTCATGTCATGAAGGGGGGCAGGGGCGGCGCTAGCGGGGGTATGGGGGGGGCTGGAGCCCCCCCCCAGAATTCTCGCCTGCCCCCCCCCCTCTGCCACCCCAAGATCAAACATAGGCAAAAGATAATGCATGAGTTACCCGCCTTCCTGCCCCCCCCCCCCTGGACGAACTCACTTGTCGTTTGTGCAGCCCCAGTGAAAAAATCCTGGCGCCGCCCCTGGGGGGGGGGGGGGGTCAACTACTATTTTGTGTGTTTGCATCAACCACTCTTTTGTATGCGCGCGGTTGTATGTGCACGTGTATATATTGGGATATACACACATGAACATACACGCAAAATTGAAAAAAAAATTGGGATGGGGAAAAGAGGGTTCCACCCCCGCCCCCCGCCCTCCTGGATACGCCAATGGTGGTTGTGTAGGCGCAACTAGGTGTAGGCATGTGGATATTCACAAACTATGCTCTGCTATGCAAACAATCTTGATCGAATCTTTTCAGAGTGGGCATCTGTATTTAAACAGGTGACTGAATCTCCATAAGAGTTATGAGAGTTGAAATGATGTCCAGCGATTAACACCAATGGGGACAGCGCACGGGCTGCAGGAAGAAGTCCACCGTCATTCTGCTTGCAGTGTCTTTCTGTTGGTCAGCCCGCTTCGTTTGTGTTTTCGCTAAAAATTCTCGTAATGCGCTCGATGCGGAACCAAGTATAAAACCCGAAATTCAGCTCTAAATGAAGTAGTCGGCGAAGAGAAGGGCATCGAAAATTCCCGAGTGTCAACAACAAGGTGAAGTGAATCGAATCGGCTGCAGAACATGTATTGAGCAAGGAGCGTTGTGATAACATGTATAAGAGAACTGTGGAACTAATATCTCTGTAAATAAAAGCTTCGTTTGTACCTATTCCCACGTATGCACGATATTTTCTAGTTTTTAAGAAGTTATGAGTTGAGTGAAATGAAATTCTTCGTCAACTAAGAAGAATTCTTTCTATGAGAAATGCCTACAAATTTTCCTTCCTGAATTCGGGCTACACCAATAAGTATACATCTTTGCCTCTTTCATGAAACTTACTGCTCCTTTCTTGAGGCCTTGCGGAAAATTAACTTGCAACATAATGGTTGGAAATCGGTTTCTGCAGGTCGTTAAAGCCAGAGCACGTACTTTTGGAACTCACATTCATTGATCTATTTTCTCTGCAACCTTGAATATATTTGGTTGGGCATGTAAAATTAATACCGGGCGATATTCGTAAACATTTGCTTTCGTTGTATTAGATTATTTTCCGCGTACTTGCGTCAAGAAGCCGCTCGCACAATTATTCCGATTACGAAGCACACGTGCATGTATTGATCGAGCAGCAGTGGCTGTTTATTGTAATTCTTTGTCTTTCTCCCCTATCGAGCACTTCTATAGCTATACAAGGCACATGAGATAGCCATTGTTTTCGTGACAAGTGCATAAAGACCAACAACTGCTCATCGATATGCAGCGGCTTCTTTTTTGGTCTAAATATATTAGTCGAGAGTGCTATATATGCTGCCAAAACGAAAAGAAAAAAAGGCGATGATACAACACACATGAAATGAACAGCACGCATGTTCTTCTGAATACAATAGGTATGTTGCCGAATGCGTAATATAGCATTATATGTGTATTATATTGTACAATAATTTATATCTATAAAATATTCATGCGCTTGTTTTCGACGACTGCTTTTATACGGCTAAAGATGAAGAAAAGCCGGATGTCAGGCCTGGAGACGCCTATCGCTGTAACCATATTTTATCGGTGGATCACCTCTGGTAGTGGGCTTCGAACCCACGCCCTTTCACAGACAAGGTGGACACGCAACCACTCCACCACGCCTTTAGAGTGGTTAGATTGTACAAGGTCGAAGAGAGGGCGCCACCGGACAGCATGCTGCTGACCGCCTTGTCAGTACTGGGGTCTCCTTAAAGCATATTTCAACAGCGAAGCTGTTTTAGCAAATCTTTTCTTGTGAGTCGATGGCAGAAAACTATCATCATCATAAACGGGTATGTGCCACTGAAATTCGGTAAATCGCATACTCACCGCTGGTACACTAAAAATGAAGAAGGCCAGCAGTTAGCCCAACAAACGGCAGCGAAGCGACGGCGGTGAGCCGAAGAACCCGAGTACGTACAACGAGTGAATACTAAGGGACGGGAAAGGCAACGGTGGCTGCGAGAAGACCCCGAAGCGACCGAAGGCCTACGCCACGGACGACGTGCCCGTAGATCTTTGAGAGGCGCGAACGCTTGGTTTCAGCGCGAGTTTCTGTCTCTGCAGTTCGCACAAACCGTGTCGTGTCTGCGACTGTTTGTGGTTTAACTCGAACCTCTCTGCTCTGGGAATCAACGTAGAAACAACCTTGCATCACCTAGCTAAAGCCTCGCAACAACCTAGAAGCAACCTAGAAACAATCCTCATCACCTCGTTATGGCCTAGCAACAACCTAGAAGCAACCTAGAAACAATCCTCATCACCTCGTTATGGCCTAGCAACAACCTAGAAGCAACCTAGAAACAATCCTCATCACCTCGTTATGGCCTAGCAACAACCTAGAAGCAACCTAGAAACAATCCTCATCACCTCGTTACGGCGTAGAAACAACCTAGAAGCAACCAGATTAGTCTTCAAAATCGTCCGGTTTCGCTGTTTCAAGCCTTGCGCGGTTTAGCGCAAGCTTCTCCACTTTTTTATTCACCACACTCCTCACAGATATTCAGTCTATTGGTCCACGTGCGTTTACTTCAACAGAATCGGAAATCCGCCAACCTATACGGTGGTCCGATGTAGCCCCGGAGAAGAAAGCTTTTTAGGCACCGCAAGCTCCACGACACCTGAAAGGCGCTGTTTTGATCACAATATGCCTTTGTTTGTTATGACATTCACGTCATCGTTCCGCTATACGCTTTATAATGTCGACTGAAAGATCATCTTTGTTTTCGTAGGCAAAAGAAAAGTACACCTTGACAGCGCTTTTGTTTCTTTACAACGAATGCCCTTTTCTCTATTTTCTCTTTCTGTTGGTGATGGCTGCCTTTTTTTTTTCTCGAAGATTTCAATGCGGCTAATGGTGGCAAAGAAAAAACAAACAAATGCAGCTCCACTTCTGTGAAACCTAAGAAAAATTGGGGGGACCCCTTAAGCTTCGCCTTTAAGAGTTGAACGCGATACCGATATCCTGTCCCTAGTCCGTACTTCAATCCCTTAGAGCACAATATGTAATGCGTAGCATGCTTTAAACCACGAGTAATTATGCGCGGTAAATGCGGGAAATGTTTTCGGAGTTGCTATGCACCCACTAAGTGGTCTTAAGGGAATACGCGCAATAACGTGTGTGCCTTTTGTAATGGGTACACGGCTTTGAACCACAATGTCGTTGTCACATCTTCTGAAGCCCGATGGCTATGCACGCTTGTACCACGCAATATTACTGCGATATTACATGTTGTATTTTGACGCCTGTATACAGGACGCGCGTGTTTGCAAAGCATGAAAGTTATTTTCACTGCAATTCCAAGCAGAGGAAGTTATTTTATATGTAACCACAAGCAGAACACCTGCTTGCCACGCTGACGACCCGGGTTCGATCCTCATTCGGACCCGGAAATTTTTATTATTTATTTTATTTGCATCTTTCTCGATTTTTCGGTCACGGACAAGATGATGATTTTTCGCTCACAACCAACGACGCCGCCGTCGACGCCGACGCCGGAATTTCTGCGAAACGAGCTCTTTAACGCTATCGCGTTAAAATGCGTAGCATGGCGACGCAGTGATTCTCGTTTCGTAGAGTTACCACTGTTCCGTTTACCAAACCGTCGATGACGTGAATGCTTGAGGTAAGCAGGTAGGGTTTCCCCGCCACGAGTGAAATCTTGTTAGGAAGATTCGCAAACTCTGTGTGCAACATGCTCACTACTTTTTGATGTGCTTTATCGGCTTCTTGCTTGTTACGGCAGTTGAGATACATGTCGTCTGCAGCGTGTTCCGTCAGGTTGTTTCCCCCCTTCAGATGCAGCGACCAAGCGCCGGCGATGAGCAGGTGGGAGGAGCAATCGTACTTAAAAGAATGTCGTTGAAACAACAAGCTTAGACCGAGGGGGGAGTATAGGTAGGACGGGGAAGGTGAATATATATATATATATATATATATATATATATATATATATATATATATATATATATATATATATATATATATATATATATATTGCTCTAGTAGCGAGCAGCCGATAGTCATTGCCGTTGCTTAGTCATAGGTTTATCCTACAGAAAAATAAGAGGCCCTATTTTTGTACCGTTGACGTCCCTTGTTCCACGCATGCTACATATCTTAAAGCTTCAGCGTGGGCATTTATAATTAAATGTCTGCATTGATTTATCCATGCTGCGTCAGTTGTTTCTGTTCTAACGTGCGAATAAGATTGATGTCGCAGAGTCGCATATCGAGAGAAGATTGATGTATTGTCAAGTGTGAACAATGAAACCTAAAAGGCCAGAAATGAAAGTGATAGCTGTGAACTATAGCGGTCCTACGGTCTGTGCTCTCGTTAGTTTTGACGCAAATACAAGGCACTTCACTACCGAAACGCATCTGTGCCACATATCTTTCCTGTGTGTGTGTTTCTGTTGAAGAAACACGTAAGCGGAAGGCTATGTGCCCACATTAATTATACAGCGCACGTTTGACTTTATTCTCGAGCAAAAGATATACAAACAAAGATCTGCCTTTTAGAAGAAGTAGTTGGGTGCTTGTCTTACATACCGGAGATGATGGCGAGACAATTAACTACGAAATACGTTGTAAGGCGTGGGGCGCAGAGCGTTTTTACCTTTTGAACGGAAACGAGAGGACTCACGCTGAAATTTCGCAGTCACCAATTTATGCCCACAATTCTCAAATTCGGGACCAGGAGCCATTGCGGTAAGGAAGGAGCGAACATTAGGAAATGCTACTTATTCTTCAAGCCACATAATATAATTAAGGGTTATGCGCTGTCGGGCAATCAGCGCGGAAGTCGAAGCAGTTGCGTTGTCATCTCTTGGCTATAGGTCGGCGAAAGCGCGCCCAGCAGGGGTTCGCGAAAGCCCGGTCTGGAAAACACGTGATCCCTCCCACAGGAAATGTCGCCGGCGTCACCGACTGCCACAGCGAACACCTGCAGTCACAGCCGGGTTTTTATCTATATTAGCGAGAACGATCTCGCGCTCTCATCTCTCAGAAATACGTTTAGGGGTCCTCCGGAACGTTTTAATATATTAAATCTTATTCGCTAGTCTAACGTGCAAGTTAAAAGCTAGCAAATCTGGCTGGGAGCATACGATGATTTTTGAAGGAAGTGCATCCACGCGTAGCCGAAGTATATGTTAGTCCCACGCTATAGATTGGGTCTTGCCGTTCAACTTTTTTCATTATTATTGCGATAGCAATTATATGGACACTCTAGGCAGACTTTTACCGTCGCCGTCATGCCCCGGATATGTGTATGTATGTATATATATAAAAAAGGCACAAAGAAAAATAAATCGGAAGAAAAAATTCCAAAGCACCGGACCGGGGATTCGAACCAGCGACCCCTCGCACCACAGCGCGGTGCGTTAGACCACTCAGCCACTCCCCATGCTTTTTTTTTTTTATTGAGCCACTACCCATGCATGCGCCGGCATAATAATGACAAGCTATTTATGCACACCATTTACCGCTGGCGGTAAGCAAGTCTCAGAGGAGCTTAAGCGTGTTTTCTATCACGCAACGCTCCTACATTTTCTTTCACTTTGAAAACTACCCTTGAGAAACGCACGAAAATGGGGCCGGCCCCTTTCTGTACCCACTCGTGATGTGGAACGAAAAAAAAAAAAAAGAACAGCGTGCACCTTGCGTCAGACGCCACCGCGTGGCAGGGGGACGCAGAGGGGTCATTCCGCGCGCCACACTTTAAAGGCGTACTGACACGATTTTTGGAACATCGCAAAAGGGACATATTTCGTTTCCTTGGTATGCAGTGTCAACGCTCTCCACACAGCGGAGCCAGGCAACACGTATAAAATATTTTATTTTGATTTTAAAGTTTTCGTCGCTGAGCATCTGCACGCCTGCCCCACTGCAATGCACATTATCCCGACGAGTCAAGTCAGTTCCGAGTTCGTGAGCTCTGCGTCCGTCATGCAACCTAAATCGCAGAAATCGCTGTCAGGATCACTGGACGGCAATTAACTCATCGTTGTTTACGTGGACCACAAGCAGATGACAGATTTTCCGTTAGTACATCGCCAGTTGCTGTCTTCCCATGACGTCACACTGCTCTGACACGTCACTGAGAAGCCGCCCCCTCGATACCGAAACCGAAATTGCTGTTTTATGGTAGCGGTATTAAAATATATATACAATGCATTCCCATGCACTACGTCACTCTTTATAGGTTTCTCGACACCAGTACTTTCATTTAGAGCAACAATCCGAAAATTCTTAAAATTCGTGTCAGTACTCCTTTAAAAGAAGAAGAAATATCTAAGAGCGTCGGCTTCGGCGTTGTCGACACATGCAGCGCGTTGTTCAAACACAAATGCATAACAACTGTGATAGTTGTTAGTTCACGCTTGTTCCTGTGTATACCTACGCGTCGTTTTCGAGCGTCCTTCTTTGTGTTTCAGCTGGAAGCTGAAAGTATCGAGCTGCTCGTCGATCTTCGTGTGACATTCCAATTTCTTACTATCGCATTCATTGCTTCGCCCTTACGGCGAGACTGTGACTTTTTTTTTTTTCATATTTCCGATAGTTACTGAAGTGGGCAGACTGAAATTCAGGTGCATGCGTCTCAAGTTTGCGCATCTCTTTACACTAATTTACTCAAATTCTTGTCTTTAGGTAAGAATTTCAATTGGAAATTGAGCGAAACTGAGGAGGGCATAGTAGCCCCGTGTGCCAATAGGAGAAGACAGGACAATATGGCGAGGAGTAATTTGACAATATGGCGAGGAGTAGACATATTTCTGAAAACCACTGCCTGTAGCAGCTACATTAGGCTGGGATATAACATGGAAGTGTCGTCAGAGGCACCGAGCACGGGCCTGAAAGCATTGTTGCGGCTTGATTACGCTCTTTACGTATCCTGGTGATTCCAGGAGCTTTGGCCATGGCGACAATAAGGCGACGCATAGTGTAGGCCTATATACCGCACAGAAACCGGCGCGTGCACTTGTAACGGTGTGTTTGAAGCTGGTGTAAGCGATGCTTTGCCCGATTTACGCCATCGTTGGAATATCTTGATCGCGGGATTTCAACACCATGTTCTTCGGGTGTTGATTGATTCTGTTTTCCAGCGGAAGCTGTTATGAGATCATAACAACGGCCGTTTTTGGCGCCGTAGTTGTCCACCGCCGGTGTCCGTAACCGCTATCGCTCGATATAAGAAAAAAAATTCATAAATAGTATCCCAGGGGAGAATGCGATTCGAACCCGGGCCCATATGCGTAACAGCACAGTATTCTACCACAGAGCCACGCCGGCGGCAGATTGTCCTTCGCAAACAGAACCTATGCCGGCTTCCATATCGGGGAAGGAATCGCGTTAACGTGTGTAATGGAGCGTTTTAGAAGAGCAAAATAAGAACCAGGCGTCACACAATGCTAATTGCGTAACGAGTAAATTGTTGGATGCTTCCAACCCATTACAAAAGGCTGAGCCATAGTTAGTCGTCGTCATCAGCCACATCATCAACAAAATGCACATAACGCCTTACAGGTGTGCAGAGGGTACCACGCTTCTCCGAAGAACGAATAATGGCGTAGTAGGTGCTTCCCTACTTCACAAAAATTATGATTACATACGGTGTAGTGGGTGCCATGCAAGCGAAACCTGTAGTAGTTGCCCCAAGAGTGTTTAAAAAAGGCTCTAGCAATGCCGCTCTTCCAGCTTTCGCTGTGACTGCGCTGCGCGGGAACGTGCAGGTCTGGCGTTTTTTTTTTCTTCTCTTGTTGAAAGTAAATTTCAACGTTCTTCTTTTCACGATCAGAACACACATGCCATTTGTACGTATGCATTTTACGCACGTCAGAGCGACTTCTTCTAGGCCCTTTTACATCTACGACGCATCTACGCATTCCTATTTGTGACGTCACTGAAAAACTCACTGACGCTGATACTGGAGGTTTTTGGCCACAACTTGCACTTGTGCTATGAACACCGGTTTATCATTACCGTCACAACCATCAAAACCATGCCGTCCTGCATAGGCGCAGGCCGAAGGCATTCGGGAGGGGGGGGGGGGGGGCTCAGACCCCCTTTCCCCCCGCCCTCCAGTAGTCTACAATTTTTATGAATGTACGCGCACATACGAACACACGGACGAACTTAAATAAAGGAGCGTCGGACCCTTCTCGAAACAAAATCCAGGCTACGCCCTTGGTGACAAGCACACAGATCCGAATCAGACTAAACGTTTTCATTTCAACGGTGTATTTTGTCAGGTTTGTGTGCTCGATATGAATTCTGTGCAAGAATGACTTGCAAGAAGGTGATAGTGGGCGTGTTGGTGGTGATCCATGAAGAAACTTGTAGCGCACAAAAAACACGGACTAAGCAAGAGCATCGTCCCGTCGTCTCTTGCTTCGTCCGTGTTTTTTGTGCGCTACAAGTTTCTTAAAGGAATGACTACGAATTTTTTTCCATGCCTGTAGAGATTGAAAAACAGCTATATCCATTATAGCTTGTGGTATGGTGTATGGCTGGTAGTTAATGGGGACAAAAGGCACCACGAGAGAGCGCTACCATTGGTTCGTCTTCTGTCCTGACCGTTAGTCGCGGCTTTCTAACAAAGCGGCTTCGATAGCGGGCACAAAAGGCACCGCACACTCGAAACAATCGACGCGGCGGTAAGGACGTTAAAAGGCAACGTCAAGTGCCGACGTTGCAGCACTTCTCAGGTGATTCAGAGAAAAAAAAAAACACATCCACAAACGCACACGAAACAAGGAGACGCTCGTGGGCATATAAGAACAACAGCCTACTCTCTGAAGTGTCGGCGTCGATCACTCTAAAAGAGAACGGGCCTTCGCAGTGGAAGCTGCCGTTGGCGGTAGATTAGGGAGACGAAAAGAAAGGCGCAGCGTCCGGTCAGGGCATCGCGAGCGGGACTTCTTCCTTCTTCTTATCGGGTGATACGAATAACGCGTCACGTGACAGAAAAAAAAAAGAAGTAATAAAGGAAGCCCGAGGCTATAGGCGGATAGCGTTCGGCAAAGCTATCAGTCAGTAAGGTACGGCCGATAGCTTTGGTCGCTTTGAGAGAAAACAATCGGTCGGCCTCTTGAAAGGCACAAAGGCGAGGCCATCCCCCAAGCACGGAGGTGAACGCGTCCGATTCGATGCGTGGGCAGGTAGAGACGATAAAGAAGGGAATGGGAAGCGGAGAGGAGAGAGAGAGAGAAAGAGGCTCAACGAAGTACGAACGCAGTCTGTCATACGTTGAAAGAAGAGCTGCTTACGACCAATACTGTAGGAATCAAAGTGACTGGGAGAGGAAGAAGAAACGGTGGAGGGGAGTACAGAGAGGTGGCGGTTGCGACAAAAGCTCGGAGCTCGCTGTCCATAGTCGGGCCGTTTGTTTCTCGCCGATAGCGGCACAGAAGACAGACAAAGGCGCCTTTTTCTTGCATCTATGCGGGCGGCGGTGTCCCTTTGGTGAAGACACTGGAAAGGGACCGCCCCTGTAAGAGCGGGCACACTATCGCTGCGGAAGCGACCACTCCAAGAAGAGAGCGCTCGATCGAAGCGCTGAGCGAGTAGTCGCCGACAAGGCTTTTCGACGGGGAGTGCGGCCACTCGACGGCTGTAGTGGGAGGCAGGAGAAGGGGTTAACTCTACACTGGCGGCCTCCTGCACGGTGAAGAATCGCGCACGCCTCTCCAACAAAACGACGCGCATTGTAAGCGCTGTGTCATTGCAATAACGGTTGTCCTTCTTTTCTTTCTTTGTTTTCTTTTTTTCTTGTAGGAGATGGTGAAATGTAACCTGAAATAACATAAGTTTGGGCATATTTGGTGTTCCACTTCAGCATCTATAGAGTGCAGTGTAGAACAAAAGGACGCCCACAGCCGTACGCACAAGGCGGGAGGGGGTACATCAAAGGGGGTGCCAAGTATGCCCCAATTGTTGGCTCATTCGGACCTGTTCCGTCATTCCACACAGGTTTTTGACAATAATAGCTGCCGAAGACCTTCTGCTGTTGCATTCCAAGAACTGCTTACTTCCTACTTTTACATCTGGAAAGCGACACACCAAAGGCAGGTCGTCGTTAGGACGTCGTCGCTTCATCATGCAGTTTGAATTCATTGCAAATCTTGTTTTCCTTCGGACTGGACCAACGGAAAGGGGGAGGGGGGGGGGATAGGAGGGGTGCTACGGTGACACCTACTCCACCCTAAGGAGCACCTTCTAATGTCCATGAGAACGGCGTCTTCGTAGGCTGCAGCGCCTGTATTTTTCGTATTTCATGCCGTCTTGGCGTTGTGTCGTGCGCTAACCACAGATGGTGAAAGAGGTGTAACCGTTGTGAGGTACAAAAAGCGGAGTCTAGGAACCTATTTTGGTTGGTGCGAGAGGATCTGCGTGGTTCTAATATGAGCTTGTTCACATGGGGTGTTTCAATAACTGTTGAACCAACAGAAACTAATCTCGGTGCGTGTTCTGTATGGTCATCTCTCAAGCTCGCTTCAACTCTGCCACTGTGGAAAATCTCAACCACGCTCTTCATATACAGCAGCGCTCCGTTCGTGTTTGTCAGCTCCCGTGGTTTTAATGTATACTGTGAGGAACCGCTTTATTCAGCCGGGCTCGAGCTAGATCACATTGGTGATGATATGTACGGATGACGAAGATGTACAAGTGATGATGATATGTAAAAAGAATGAAGAGCCATTCACTTGTCGCGCTCACAATATATTCAGTGCTTTAAGCAGCTGGAGCTTGCGATTTGAGAGCTCTCTAGTCGGCTGATCATTATCGTCGTATACCACGCGTTATTCATAAGGAAATGTACTGACTATTTCTGCTCCTCTTTACTCCATCGATCTTTCTTCTCGTCATATAACCCATTTCCTACAGTGCGGGAATTGCAAACACAGCGAGTGTTTAGGTAAACTGCCTGGCTTTTCTTCGTTAAAGCCAATCTTCGTCCATGACGAAGTATTAGTTTGAAGCGCGCCAAAGACGTGAACAGTGAAAGTGGACAGCACAGCGGCTTCACCTGCATCATGAGAGTTAGAACTGTTTCATTTTCCATTCGTAATGACGGAGATGGTATAAACGAAGGCAGTCGGTCATTAAGAAACAGCTCCTGCGAAAGAAACACCCTCAAGTTTCTGCTCCAGATTATTCATACAAGGGAGTTTTACGTGCCAAACCACGATTTGGTTATGCGACAAGCCCTAGTGTGGGAGTCCGCGCGCGGATTACTTCTGGTCACCCTTGGCACTTCTACGTGAGCCTGAACTCTAGTACTACGCGGGAATCGAACACGCGTCCTCTTGCTTATGAACAGCAACGCCGCGCCATAGCTTCTAAGCCAACACGTCGGGTGACTCTTGATGCGTTGTTCTATAAAAAAAAAGTCCTGGTTTCACTGGGAGAACTCTGTTTGAAAGTTTATAATCGCCATGTTCTGTTGCTCCTTGTGTTCACAGTCGAGAAGGTATTGGGACCATGGGGCTGCCCATCACAGCTCCGAAAGGCAACGAAAGCGCTGTTGCGTTTTCTCAAGGTATACCGGACTGATTCATCGTTTGTGATGTCAAACGTGGAACTGTTACGTCGGCTCAGAGACTTTTCTCTCCTCTGTAACTTTTCTTCCCTCTCCCCCTTCCCTCGTGCAGGGTAGCCTACCGGGCCGCCCAGGTTAACCTCCCTGCCTTTCTTCTACTCTTATTCTCTCTCTCTTTGTGTGTTGTAGGCTCGATCCCTTTTAAGAGCTAAAGTAGCCTGTGCCTTATTTGTTCGTCACATCGCCTCTCCTCACATCATACCCATAAGAAAAAAAAAAAGAAAGAACCGTAAAAATAATGGTATAGCCACACCGCGCTAAACAGAATACAGTGGACACTGTATGTTCGACTTGCTTTTCCCTTTTGTTCGCGTTACATAAAAGTCCGTACTTTCTAAACTAAATAGATAAAAAGCTGGGAAAGGTCAGAGTGCCCTAAACAATGCGCTATATTCTTTATTCCGCCAACCATTTTTATTTTGTTGTCCAGGTGGTCGATGCAGCCTGACATCATCGAACACTCGGTCGCATTGTTTCACGCAATCGACGCGAGTGCCACACGCACGCAAGCACAGCCACAAGAAATGTGCAGTTGAGATTAAAATCATAAGCTGACCTTAGTACTTGCACAAAGTTAGCAAATTTTGCCCTGTGTGGTGGCGTCACGGATAATGCTGAATAGATGACGCCAGGACCGACCTTTCAAAACCTACTTTATTATCAAATAAACAAGCGTTTTCCACCATTTACATTTGCAAAGCGTCATCCCCCTCTCCTTTCTTCTTTTTTTTGCCAGAAACATAGGTTAAAAACTGTGAAACTTCGAAAATATATGTCAGTATTCCCTTCAAACAACAACTACAACAAAGTTACAATATGGCTAACTCGATTATGAATGGATATAGGTTGACAAGCACAAAAAGATACCGACTGCAGAAAAATCTTTCAAAACTAGGGCGTATTTTGCACCATAAGGCGGGACCCTTATTCACAATGAATTCTGTAGGTCAGAGGTCGGCAACCTGTGGCCCGCAGGGCAGTATTATACAGCCCCCCGGCATGACCCCCCCCCCCCCCCTTCCCAACTAACAGATGAACATCTCCGGACTAAGCGATATATCTACGACTTTTTTTGCTTCTGTCGGAGAGCAACCCTGATGTCGACATTTGCGAGTTGGCTAAGAATGTTCAGCCCCAAAAGTCGCATTGAAATTGTTCTTTTCTTTTTTGCTTTTAACTATGTTTATAAATTGCAACCTTGTAATATTCGTGCTGAAAATAAAAACATGATTTCTATTCCTGTTTGGTATATCGTTATTGTCAATTCGCCGAATTTTTCGCGTTGCCAGCAAAATGGGCGTTTTTTATTAAGTTCGCATCGTTGTCATCATCATCATCATCATCATCATCGTCATCTACGTTTCTTTTCCGCGACAAAGAATGCCAATATAAACACACGCACGCACGCACACATAGACGCCGTCTTCAAATCAAAGCATGTTGTTGTTTACAATGTTATACAACGTGACTATACATATACAGACCACACTATTTGTACTCTGGCACCCACGTTTAGAGCAAGCATGCATAATCTTGACCCCAGTTATCATCAGTCGGCGAAGGCCAGTGGTAGGGGCTGTGTGTGCTTGGTTACGTCATAATTGGTGGCGAGACAGCACACGCGGCCAGCACAGCCAGCATGCGATAAGGACAGGACTGGCGTTATCGTGGTCGTCCGTTCCATGTGATCAGCAGCACCCAACCAAAGATGGCTGTGCCCTGAAAGCGATGAAAAACCTGGTCTATGTTTACGCCATCATAACCGAACAACCGTGCACGCTGCCGATGCGAGCCAGTCAGTCTGCGGACATCGCTAATGACGCGAACGTCCCCGCGAGGGGGGCGTTTCACTCCGTTATTTGAAGAATGTATGAATAAATTAGTACTACAGGAACTCGCATCTCATCGAGGCAACTGTCTATGCCATTTCTTTCACGGCAGGAGAAGATTCTTGGAATCCGTTATTCGTGGCCTCGTGCTTCTACGATACACAAATACACAGAATCACCGCTGTGTTCAGATCCGGTATAGACTATGACTGATTGCAGTGTGTGGCCTCGCTATCTTTCAAAGTTCGCTCACGCCGGCACACTCGTCTCCGCTTGTGAATGAACGATCAGTGTTTGTGTGCGTGTGTATGTGTGATCATGAATGTTTGGGTGTGCGTCATTCATAAAATTTTCCGTCCGTTTCATTCAGGGATAGCAGACCTGGCTGCGCTTGGTTGACGTGCTTGTATATATGCCTTTCTAAGAAGTGCATATATCGCTCTCACGCGAACTTGACTTGTAAGCTACATCAAGAGCAAACAAGAGCCTATACACACATGGGACTGCACAGCATACGTAGCAAAGACGCAAACGCAGAAACTCCGGTACAAAGAAGAAGAAGAAGAAAAAAAAAGGACTCGTGAAAAACACGAGAAACAAAACGTCGGTCGAGCCGACTGTATGTTATGTGCAAATGCAACATGTGTAACAAAAACACTTTTTGCGCTTCGCTTTTGACGTCTGTAGGAGAGTTATTGCGCAGTATAGCTCGCGTTCATTGTCTGCAACGATGATGATGATACGTGGTTTTTTTTATTGGCGCAAGGGTTCTTTGTATGCGTCCTTTTGTGCAGATACTTGAATAGAGATACACAGGTCGTAACTTGTTAAAAACAGCTTACCTTTTTAGAAACGAGTGTTTCTCAATGTGCCCTTGATATTTTCGAATAATGCTTATGAATTTAAAGCAAAGTAATTTTTTTTCTCAGAATACCAATAAAGCACTTCTATTTCGAAAGCTTTGAATTAGCTCGCTTCTATGCAGAAATCTTTGATGTAATTTGAGACTTTTCCAACGCTGTGAGAACATTCGTGGCCGTATACGTTGACACAGAAAAAACCAGCGTCCGCGAGATGGCTCTGCCTGCCAAACGGGCGCGCTGATGTCGGCTGGAGTCATGTAGTTGCCGCAGTACGCCCTTGAGCATGTATTACGCGCAAGCCTATAGCAACAAGTGTATGTTGCAATACTAAGCGAAACATCTTTGCCTATACTGCCGGGATCGTGCGGGAGCGAGGGCGTCTCTTGTAGGGTACCCTAATGCGCGATCCACTTTATGGCGAGGGCATCTGTGGCGTCTACTGCGGCGCGGCTGCCATATTGGTGGTCACGGCCATAGAGTTTCCTATAAATACACTAGAGGGAACTCTGGCGCTAGTGTCTATGGGAGCTGCTACGCATGGCGCTTCAGCCAGCATGGGAATGATGGGGTAGTACACAAATTTGTCAAATCTTCGTTCTTTCGGCTCCGTTTCACTCCGTGTGGCCTGAATCCGCTTTGCCGCAACACGAAGTTCAGCAAAGGTTTAGCAGTTACGCTTCACCACCTTGACCTTATTAGGCTCACCGATTCCAATCGGGTCATGCGCCGCGCACGCTGCTATGCGTGCAAGCGTATTACTGTCCTCTCTTTCCTTCTTCCCTTCCCTGTTCTTTGCCTCCCCTTTCCCCCGTGTAGGGTAGCAAACCGGGAACAACCTGGTTAACCTCCCTGCCCTTTCCTTTGCTTTTCTCTCTCTCTCTCTCTCAAATCGGGTCACGAAGTTCACAACGGGTCCGTTCTTTTATTCGAAACAAAACCAAAACACAGCAATAAACAAAGCCACAAGTGCGTTCGAAGTTGCAAGCACGAAGACTAGACAAATTTGTGAACTACCAATCATTCCCATGGTAGCTGAACGATCGCAGCGCCAGAGTCACCTCTAGTTAACTTTAAGAAACTCTACGGTCACGGCCAAGTCACGGCGTCTTACCGCTCTACGGCGGCGCTGTTGACAGGCACGGGACGCGGGGCAAAAAATGGCGGTGATGTGGCATCAGCCCTTTCAAAGAATGGCAACACCCTAAGGCGGGCGCACGCATCGCGGCGCACTAGTATCTTGGCCACCGTGGTCTTGGCGACCAAAGCTCAACCTATACTGATAAAGAAAAGGCGGAGGATACACAAAATCACCGTCCAAGCGCTGCTCACTGGAGGTGAACCAGTGAAACTGAAACTTGCGGCCCGGGTGTTTATCACTGGGTTTATACTGATGGTTCAATCAAGTCTTTCTGAATTGTTGGCTAAATCTGCACCGAAACCTTAATTGTTATTTGCCGCCCGTGTGTTCCATAGAAGTGATCGGACTTGCCCAATTTCTGTGGCCCGTATACGTGCTAGAAGAGTTTTCGCACACATATAGACACATCCTAGCCATGTACAGCTTCGCTGTAAAAGAAAGCGGGCTGTTCGCTTAGCCTCGGATCTCAGACGCACAGATAGAGGACTTGTAATGTGCTGCGTTGATATTGGAGATGTACAGTCGCGGCCACTGTTAGATGCAACACTTGCACGCAGAGCATGTCTAGATTTCATTTTCTTGCATAAAAACAAGGGCTTAGATTTGCATAAGGCTAATGGTGGTTGACAGCTCAGACTCTTTCCGACAAACTAGTAAAGCGCACGTTCAATGTTTCCCCGTCCACTTGCAGTTAGGGGGCCAGCAATAAGAAAGGTGCTCATTCGAGTGTTGCATCTAACAGTGGCCGCGACTGTACAAGGGGGGGTCAAAAGTTCCCAGCCCACGCTGCCATAGGAATACATGGTATAGTGGCCTGGGAACTTTTGACCAGCCTTGTACATCGTGTAGTCAGTGCGTAATGGCATTCGAGATTCGGTAAAGTGCGTGCGTGCGTGTGTGTGTGTGTGTGTGTGTGTGTGTGTGTGTGTGTGTGTGTGTGTGTGTGTGTGTGTGTGTGTGTGTGTGTGTGTGTGTGTGTGTGTGTGTGTGTGTGTGCGTGTGGGTGGGTGTGTGCGTGCGTGCGTGTGTG